>JAXIVH010000029.1:2838880-2856380 GCA_036785325.1 Urophycis tenuis | reverse complement strand
GCAAAGTGGACTTTCCTGAATAGTCTAGACCCACCAGGACCACCTTCACACACACACACACACACACACACACACACACACACACACACACATTTACATTGAGGGCATTTAGCAGACGTTTTTATCCAAATCAACTTACAAAGAGTACATTTGTCACAAGAAGGTGAAAGATTTCATTGCTGCTAATACAGTAAGACAGTCACCAGAACAAGTTTCAAGCATCTCGATTGCGAGGTTAACCATTGCTAGAATAAAACATCTCTGGCTAAGTGCCAACTTACAAAGAGCGATTAAAGTGCCATGTTTTTTGTTTTGTTTTTCTTTTTGAGGTAGAGGATGGATGCTATGCAGGGTTCAGTTGAACTCTAAACAAGTGAGTCTTGAGTCTCTTCCGGAAGATGGGGAGCGACTCTCTAATCCACACACACACATACAGTATATGAATACAGGGCCTGTGTGTGTGTGTGTGTGTGTGTGTGTGTGTGTGTGTGTGTGTGTGTGTGTGTGTGTGTGTGGTTCTACTCAGCAGGTTCTGAGGTTCTCACCTGGGGAGGGTGGCTGGGTGCGGATCTGGTGGTCAGAACATGACCCATCTCTCTCTCTCTCTCTCTCTCTCTCTCTCTCTCTCTCTCTCTCTCTCTCTCTCTCTCTCTCTCTCTCTCTCTCTCCCTCTCTCCCTCACTACCCTCTGGGTCAGGTTTCCAGAAAACTCTCCAACAAACACTGAGGAACACCTCAGCCACTGAGACAGGCAGGAAGACAGACAGACAAACAGACAGACAGAGTCTTCACCCTCGAAGTTCGGACTGAAAGCTCAGTTCTGCTCTGAAGCAGTTAGGGGCATGGCTCGGCCACAGTGGCAGCCAATGGGAAGCAGTCGCGTCGTGACAGGACCGGTCTGGCCACATACCACATAAACTGGTCCCTCTCCCTCATGGACTCTTTTGTCCTGCAGGCGAACAGGCCTTACCCGTCCCGCAATTTGAAGACAGAGTATACCCAATGGGGATGCACTACTCAGAAATCAGGCTAACATCCATGGTGAGCTGGGCTGGGCTAGCATCCATAGTGAGCTGGGCTGGGCTAACATTCATGGTGAGCTGTGTTAGGCTAACATCCATGGTGAACCGTATTAGGCTCACGTCCATGGTGAGCTATGTTAGGCTAGCATCCACCCTGAGCTGGGTTCGGCTCGCATCCATGGTAAGCTGCATTAGGCCAACATCCATTGTGAGATGTGTTAGGCTAACATCCATGGTGAGCTGTTAGGCTAGCATCCACGCTGAGCTGGGCTAAGCTAATGTCTATGGTGAGCAGCTGTGTTAGGCTGACGTCCATGGTGAGCTCATAGTGTTCAGTTCATACAGCTCCTAATGCTTATATGCACATGCACTTTATTCCTGCACATCTGTATCTATATCTTTTGATCATCATTGCTACCATCAACGCTTATATGTTAACTCTCAACCTGTTTAATGTATAATACTTGCATAGCATGCACTTTACATTTTCTCCAATGCTGCTTCACTTCATTCTTCATTGCTTCTCTTACTTTATTCTGTGATGCCCTAATTTTTATTGTACTTTATTGTATGTATTTTATTGTAATTTTTTTTCTTTGATTTTCCTTCCATGTTGGAATGGGCCTCGTCCAATACCTTTCATTGTACCCTTTGACTGTAAGTGATGCTGCACACTTGATAATAAACTACTTGTTAGGCCAAAGTCCATGGTGAGCTGTGTTAAACTAATATTCATGGTTAGCTGTGTTGGGCTGACGTTCATGGTGAGCTGTGTTTAGGTTGACATCAATGGTGAGCCGTGTTAGGTTGACATCAATGATGAGCTGTGTTAGGTAGGTTGACATCAATGGTGAGCTGTGTTAGGTAGGTTGACGTCAATGGTGTGCTGTGTTAGGTAGGTTGACATCAATGGTGAGCTGTGTTAGGTTGACATCAATGGTGAGCTGTGTTAGGTAGGTTGACGTCAATGGTGAGCTGTGTTAGGTAGGTTGACATCAATGGTGAGCTGTGTTTAGGCTAACATCTGTGGTGAACTGTTAGGCCAACATCTGTGGTGAGCTGTGTTCGGCTGACATCCAGGGTTAACTGTGTTAGGCTAACGCTCTTGGTGAGCTGTGTTAGGCTAACATCCATGGTGAGCTGGGCTAGGCTAACATCCACTGTGAGCTGTATTAAGCTGACATCCATGGTGAGCTGTGTTAGGCTAACAAACCTAAGTGAGCTGTGTTAGGCTGACATCCATGGTGAGCTGGGCTAGGCTAACATCCACTGTGAGCTGTGTTAAGCTGACATCCATGGTGAGCTGGGCTAGGCTAACATCCACTGTGAGCTGTGTTAAGCTGACATCCATGGTGAGCTGTGTTAGGCTAACATCCACTGTGAGCTGTGTTAAGCTGACATCCATGGTGAGCTGTTTTAGCCAGGCTAACGTCCACAGTGAGCTGTGTTAGGTTAACCTTCACGGTGAGCTGTGTTAGGTTAACATCCATAGTGAGCTGGTCTGGGCTAACAAACCCAAGTGAGCTGTTGGCCAACATCCATGGTGAGAGGTACCTTGGCCCCTGAACCTGAGGAGAGGTGATAAAAGGGTTAACAATCAAACATTAGGTGTACGCAAAGCTAACATTAAATATCAAACCGATATACATGTACTTTATATTGTGCAGTTTGCAATGTTTGACTCTGCCTGCTGGCGGCGCCGTCACCCCATCTTAAGACGCTCGAATACACAGAAGAAGACGCGGAGTCCCACCCCCACACTCCCCTGGTATAAATACCCGCCATCTCGCTTCATTCGTTCCTTCGCTGTTCCTTCAGTGCTCCTTGCTGTCTTCCTCCACGCGTCCTCATGGGTTTCGGAGACCTCAGAACCCCCGCGGGCCTCGCGGTGCTCGACGGCTTCCTGGCCGACCGAAGCTACATCGAGGGGTCGGTACATGCGCAGTAGTACTGACACTTTTAACAAGTGTAAATTTAAATAGAGCAATTACTATACATTACTAATGCGTATCATAATATATGTATTATATTTATTGCATATGTGCAATTACAGTAAATATGTCTTGAATCACCGCATGGAGGGGCTAGCGTCTCGAGCTAACTGCACTAGTATAGCTCCAGCTAGTAGCCTCCAGGCATAAGTTCCGTGTTTTGGTCCTGTTCTATGCTTGCCGCTTTTTTTTTTTTTTTTTAACAACAGTCTAGCTGCTAGCGTGCGTCGGCGTTGCTAGCTAGCTATTGTGCGTCGGCGTTGCTAGCTAACTAGTATGCGTCGGCGTTGCTAGCTAGCTAGTGTGCGTCAGCGTTGCTAGCTAGCTAGTGTGCGTTAGCGTTGCTAGCCGCAGGTGCTAACATCTTCTGATGTTCTCGGTCCTGCAGCTACGTACCGTCACAGGCAGACGTGGCGGTGTTTGACGCCATCGCCGCCGCCCCCTCCAGCCAGCTGTGCCATGCACTTCGCTGGTACAACCACATCAAGTCCTTTCAGAAGGAGAAGACCAGGTGAGCCCTGGGTGGGTTGGTGGTGGGAGGGGGGGTGGGGTGTTCTTGTCCTAGGTGAATGATGATCTTTTCTAAACCATCTTTCGGCTGACTGCTGATGAGTGCTCTTCTAACTGATCCTGGGTGCCCCTAAGTGGAGCTGGACCTGTCCCCTGGGCTGCTCTCTAACCTGTGTCTCCTCTTCCTCAGCCTCCCCGGTGTGAAGAAGGCCCTGGGCCAGTACGGCCCGGCCGGAGTGGCAGACAGCACCAAGTGCCCTCCCACCACCGCAGCTCCAGAGGACGATGACGACGACGACCTGGATCTGTTCGGCTCTGATGACGAGGTGGGTCAGTTACCATGCCAACCTTGAGACCAGTTCACCTGTGGCATCTTGTCACCGGATAAAAGTTATTTACAGGGACCAGTGTTGTAATGCTGGCTCCTGGTATGGGTGCAAGTGTGTTACCTGTACATGTGATTTAACCTGTTGCTTAATTAAAATGCAGTGTTTAGTAGCCTTAAGGGCGGAGCTTGTGATGAACGTATACCATCTTTCGGCTGAACCAGTGATGGACATCATAACGACCTGATGGCTCCCCCGCCGCCACCATACGCTGGGTTTGAGGAGTCGATTGCTCCAGCTCTCTAACCTGATTTCTCCCCCACCCACCCAGGAAAGTGAGGAGGTGGCCAGGATCAGGGCAGAGCGACTCGCAGAGTACAACGCCAAGAAATCCAAAAGTAAGAAGCTGCCGGCAAGGACCACAGGCGCCTCCAGTTGGGCTGGTGTGATTGGTCGATCCTTAGTCTTTTGTGGGACTGAGGGACTTCTGCAGACTGTTTTCAATTTAGATGATTGCCCCTTACCATATTGTGGTAAGGGGCATTTAGTGGACACTTTTGTCCAAAGCGACTTACAATCAGTACATGTGTTGGGTTCGACATGTGAACCGTTGGAGGAGCGGGATCGAACCGCTGACCCTACGGTTAGTGGATGACCCGCTCTGTCCACCTGCTCTATACACTGAGCTACTGCTGCCCCTGGTATGAATAACACCGATTCTAAGTAAAAGAAAATTGTATTTTACGCAACAAATGCAGTTTATATTGTATGCATTAATCCCCTGTGAGACAGGAGCTTGAACTCGCCCCAACTTTAGGAACCCTGCTAGTCAACTTGCTGAATATTAAGTCCTCTCCAAACTACTGGCAGTCTGTCAGAAGTTATGGGTGTGGCTGTTTGTGGCACTTGGCTTTAAAAAGAACAAAGTGTTTTGGGTGTAGCCTCTTGGGAGGTCTCAGACCGATCAGGCTAAAGGGTACAAACGCAGTCTGCAGGGTTGAGCCCCATTTAGGTCATCTACAGAGTTCAATGTGCCCATTTGTATCGATCAATCCATTGGTTGATGATTATTCATTTGTTTTCCAGACTGCAAAGTCTTCGTTTGGTTGACTAGCCCTAACCAGTGTTTACGCCACACTCGGAACAGTGGCTGCTCAGGCCGTCGTCGCTGTGGTAACCGAGCCGCGTGTCTTTGTTTGCTTTCAGAGCCGGCACTCATCGCCAAGTCGTCGATCCTGCTGGACGTCAAGCCGTGGGACGACGAGACGGACATGGCAAAGCTGGAGGAGTGTGTCCGCAGCATACAGCTCGACGGCCTGCTGTGGGGACAGTGTATGTACCACATGTAGCGCACACCTATCCACACCGGAGCATGTGATGATCTTTTATACCATCTTTCGGCTGAAACCGTGATGACATAATTTTGACCTGATGGCTCCCACTCGCCCCCACTACAACCTTGTGGTCTCCGCTGCGGTCCACACTGGAAGCTGGTGGGCTCCTGTGGAACCCGGTAGCCTCCAGTGTGGTGACCTCTCTCTCTTGTCTCCTATAGCTAAGCTGGTACCGGTGGGCTACGGCATCCGAAAGCTACAGATAGGCTGCGTGGTGGAGGACGACAAGGTAAGGCGTTTACTAGGTCTAGGGGTGGGATTGCTCTGGTGCTCACTGTATAAAATGGATACAATGACTTGACACTGCAACCATTTCCCTACTTGTCTTCCAGGTGGGCACAGACATATTGGAGGAAATGATAACAGCGTTTGAGGACTACGTCCAGTCTATGGACGTGGCCGCCTTCAACAAGATCTGAACAACTTCCGTGCTGTAGCACTCACACTGTTTGGAGCTGCAATAAAATGCACTGCACCAACACTTGTCCTGGGTTCTTCTGTGTTCATTAAGGTTCTTCTCCTTGTGGGTATTATTAAATCAAGTATTTGTCCTGAAGGTGTGAAGTTGAAAGCATGTGGCTAGAACTGCAGTTCACTTATGGGCCAGGAAAAGCCTTGTCTTGCTATAAGTCCTATAGCACCATCGTGTGGCCATCCACAGAAGCTGCTTGGTGGGTTCCAGGCCACTACAAGATATGAGTCCTCTGGAAGCTGCTTGGTGGGTTCCATGCCACTGTACAGGATACGAGTCCTCCGGAAGCTGCTTGGTGGGTTCCATGCCACTGTACTAGATATGAGTCCTCTTGAAGCTGCTTGGTTGGTTCCAGGCTTCCCTAAAGTGGTGTACTGAGGAATTCTGAGTATTACTGGTCCTTTTGACCTGGAGCCAATGGGTTTCAGCTCAGTCATCTCAACATGCGAAACTCTTAATACTAGGTTACACATTGCTCAGTGGTTAAAGCTAATCACTTGCTGCAACCTTTCGTGGAGTTAAGTGTGATCATTCATTTGGGGGAGATGGCGCGTGTGTCAAACGCGATGAAAGAAATTTGCAGGGGAAACGTACTTGACACGTCGACAGCGGAACGCGGGTGGGGCGTGTCATTTGGGTCTGCGGGGTGGCGTCACGTGCGGGCGTGTCGTTCAAGTCAGCTGGGTCTCTACGTCACGGGGACGAGTGGAAAAATAAATACGGATGCCGGACGGACCTTTGACAGAAATTGTCCGGAACCATATCAGGAAAGGTAACGCGGGGGTGGCTGTTGGGGCGCAATATGCGGCGCCAGCGGAAGTATGGGGATCTATACTATCCGTGATCTTAAACCACGCTGTATTCGCCAGTATGAACTCGAGTGGGGATCATGTGTGTGTGTGTTGGGGGGGTGTCTTCTCCGTTCAGCAACATCGACGCTCTGACGCTGTTGGGACCTCACCGCGGAGGTCTCAGGACCATGTAGGCGATGTATTGCAGTTTCTCTCAGGGATAATTCAAGTATTTCTCTGTCTGTATTGTCTCGTGTAGCCTGCTGTGTAAAACCTACAACACACACATGCGCGCGTGTGTGCGCGTGTGTCTGCTGACAGTTTAAAGGCCCCCTTGGCGTATCAGCCAATCACGACTCGAAGCTCCGCGCATGCTCAGTACTGGAACGGCTTGTTATTTTCACTTTTTATACAAAGTTAAACAAATGGAAACGGTTCCGCGGTTCAGTCTGAGCCAATACGATGTCGCTCACTCGATGGAGATGATGAAACACACACTATTTAAAGGCACGCTTTTAGAGATGTAATGATCGGTGATCAGTGATCAATAAAGCCACTTCTGTTTCGTTTTCAGATTCTAACCATGGAGACCCTGCCTACGATGCTTACCTGGTTGCTATTGCTTACGAAAGGTCCCATAATACGTGATGAAGACGAGATGATGACCACGCCACTGACGAGCTGAGCAAGTCTTCTCAAGGCGAGAGAGTAATTTGTATGCTTTATATGTATATATATATTTCCTGTCCCTCTATCTGCCTCTCTCCCTGTATGTCCTGCTATATTAACAGCAATTAAGTGTTTCACCTGACAAATGTACTTATTGTAAGTCGATTGATAAAATTGTCTGCTAAATGTCAAATGTAAATGTACTTACTTTATTTGCATGTAATTTATGTGTATATACTTTGGAGTTTTTTTTAGATTCTACTTCCTGGCTACTTTATATTTAGAATGTTCTGCCTCATGCCTCATTCAAATCGCCAACTGAAGTCTCATCATGGCGCCCTCATGTCGTCATGTTCAGCGTTTAAAAAAAACACAACGAAGCAAACTCCAGACGTGTCCTGGACTCTGGAGGCACGGAGGCTCTGAGGGTTGCCTTGTGAACGTAAATGTGTTTTACCTTGTCTGATGCACTGGTTTCACTCTGAACAAACCACAACTGTGTGTGCGTGTGTCACACCCCGCCTCGGGTGAAGGTAGTGTAACCTTAATAAACCGGACTTTCAAACCCAAAGGATGGCAAGGTACACGGTTGCAAATCGTTTTTTAACAACATTTATTCCCCCAAAGTGTCAGATATGTGCAAAACATACAGAGGAGGCCAGAACCCAAACATCTGAAAATAGTAAAAACATATTCAAATCCAATTCCAAAATCAAATAATTCAATCACTTCAAATATTCAAATAATCAATAATCAAATATTCTATTAGCAAAATAAATGCAAATTGAACTCAATTACCCAATGCATTTAACCATAATTTACAACATAATAGAATAATCACCTCAGTAGATATTTAGCATCTCATGGAGAGCTGAGCACCCTGCCCAACACAGACAACCTCTTCTGGCAACAGCATACAGCAGACTGTCAGAAGGACAGCAGCTCACCCATTTTATACCCCATAGCCCCTCCCACTAGACAGGTCCAATCAACAGGGGGATTAATAATGTGGCATTTTGCAAATCAACCATGAATAAACTCATCAAAATACGGCATGCATGTTAAAGTTCATTTCATCTTGCAGATCAGTGATTTTCACTAGTACATTTAGGCTTGTTGCTCATTAATGTCCAATGTCAATGTCCAGTGTCCTCCTTTGACACAAGGGAAAATGGTTTGGCCCAAACTGGGCAAATTAGTGGCAGCAGGTGTTTCCTGACACCATATTTAAAGCCCTCAGCCCTACCCTGACTCTTTTAGTCTGCAGTACAGAGCCATGGTGGGAGGGAGAGACTGTGAGTATGTGTTTGTTGCTTGAATAAAGAGCTTGAATATACTGTATGCTTGAAGGTTTGCTGTTCATACACTATCCATCAATGTGTGCTATTGATAGGCAGTTAAACAGACAGGGACAGTGGTCAAACTGTCACAGTGTGTGTTTGTGTGTGTTAAAGATGCCAGAAGGAATACAAACTCTACCACCTGGTGTGTAAAAAGCAAAGCACACACATATCACTGAATGTTTGTGTCTTCCCAATTAGATGTTGTTAACTTTGCTACCTGTCTGTCTATATACATGTGTGTGTCTCTCTACCTGTCTGTCTATATTCCTGCTTGTCTCTCTCACTCTACCTGTCTATTTCTCTCTCGCTCTCTCTCTGCCTGTCTGTCTACTCATTTGTCCGTCTCTCTACCTGTCTCTCTACTTGTCTGTCTGTCTATCTTACAATCTCCCTGTTTGTCTACCTGTCTGTCTCCCTGTCTCTGTGTGTGTAGCAGGTATGGAAGAGCAGCCAGGGCCGTCCAGACAGGGATATTGTGGCTACTGTGCCCTCATCTACATCAACTTGGAGCAGGTACACACGAAATGCATCACCTCACATTTCCTGCACTTGTGAAACTCCTTACAAAATAAAAGAGAAGCGTCTCGCTGCGGCCCGCGGGAAGGCGGGGCGTGCACGGACAAGTGCATTCTGGGATTTAGTAGCCCAAATAAAACCAACAGAAGAAGAAAAAACGTAATTTTCGAATAAAACTCACCGTTACATGATTTTTGTTATTAGTGTTTGTAAGTTCTTGTATAATGTGCCCATGGTGTGTTAATGCTTTGTGTGCATTGCGTTGTCTCTTGCCTATGTCCTTGCTCTCTGTTAACTGCTGACAGCGCCTGTAGAGCGATGTCAGGCGTTGCAGGGGGTTGGCAGAGTAGCCAGGGGGTGGGGACGCCTGGGTATCGGAAAAAAGTTAGTTTTGTTGTCTCTTGGGTGTTCGCGGTTTAAGGATAACACTACAGCAATTTCGGCGTCCATCTCTTTCTGCACAGGAGTGACATAAAATCGAGAAAGTAGTAAATCAATATGTGTTCGTGAACACTTGATACACCTTGATTTAACATAAAATATTTCACTACTGCACAACGAATGATTTGAGGAGTTCCCATTTATTATTTCTAATGAAACATAAGAGTTAGGTTACAAAGCAAATCCCAGAATGCACTTGTCCGTGATGTGGGCCGCAGCGAGACGTACTTGAAATAAAAGCCTGCAATGCCATCAGGGGGCGCTGTGAGACAAAAAAAAGTCCCCACCAGAGTCGAGTCTCATATACATGAGTCCAACAAACCGGGTACCGCCCACTTTTTTGACACATCCGGGCATTTTTAGGTGAAACTACCCGGAAATATTTGAATGGGGGTCTATGAGAATTTCAGTGCATTACATTTCTGAACTTCACCCAAGTATTATATATAGCCATTTATACTGATCTAATGCTATGGCCAGACAGCAGACCAGTTATACCAACTCTCTTCCAAGTCCTGACCGGTGTCGCTCTTTAGAAAAACGTAAATTAATCGGCAATGTCAGATGTCCCTTCACGCTGGAATCTGGTCTCGGGGCGAACAAGACGAGTGGCCAGAGGTGGACTACGGGGACATATGGAACTACCTAAGCAATGAATGTATGAATCACGAATGAAGATGAGGGCACCAAAACAATCTATTTTCATTCAAGTCAAGTCACTTTTATTTTTATAGCGCATTTAACATGCAGAGTGCAACCATGATAGCACTAGTGCTAGGTGGTGCAGGCTAACTCGGAGCTGAACTATGACATGTAATTACAGCTCCTAGTAGTTCGCAAAGTTTAATTCATTCCTTCATTATTTTAGATTAGACATATTTAACATCGAACATCAACTGATTTTAGCTACTAATCTGTAACGAAGTGTTTGCCCCAGACGTAAACAAATGTAGACGCCGGGTCTCACAGCCTCCCATCGGGATTCTCTTCCGATTGCCTGGAGCCACAAACCCCTTCTTTTCCTTTCCCTTTCTATTTGTGGCAACATACTAAATCGCAAATCCTCATTTTTTGTTGTTAGCATTGTGAAATACAACACAGCAGCTTTTAGGGATGGTGCCTGCTCATGGAAATAGCCTACTGTTCTATCAACAGTAATAGCCGAGTGCCTACTTCCTTCACCTAAAAGAGGGCGTGGACGTTCTGGGGCTCATTAGCATATCGCTGGTGACGAGACGCTGGACTCATCTATCTCCACCACCGAGTAGGGTCTCAAATCCCCACCCCAGAGTAGGATCTCAAATCCACACCCCAGAGTAGGGTCTCATATCTCCACCCCAGAGTAGGGTCTCATATCTCCACCCCAGAGTAGGGTCTCATATCTCCACCCCAGAGTAGGGTCTCATATCTCCACCCCAGAGTAGGGTCTCATATCTCCACCCCAGAGTAGGGTCTCACATCCCCACCCCAGAGTAGGGTCTCATATCTCCACCACAGAGTAGGTCTCTCATATCTCTCTGTCCTGCAGCATGTGTCCAGCCCAGGGCACAGGGCTCGGGTAAGCTTGTTGTCGAGAACCCCGTCCCTCGGTGTCATGATGGAGCGCTTCCTTCAGGACGTCCTGCTGCACCACCCCCACGGCTATGCGGACACATGGTAAGCTAACGCACCCCCTAATTCCACCCCTACTGCTACACAGACACAGTAAGCTAACACATCACTTACTCCACCCCTACCACTACGCAGACACAGTAGGCTAACGCACCCTTAAATCCATCCCTCCCACAACTACGCCGCCACACGATAACTAACGCACCCCTAACTCCACCCATACTGCTACGCAGACACAGGGTAAGCTAACACCAACCAAAGTGGGGGCGCAAAGCTAGGTGGCGTTATGGAGCTGTACAGAAGGTACACTACATGCATACATTATGTGCATTCCAGCCCCTCCCACGGCGATCTCTCCCCCCGCAGGTCTCCCCCGGAGCCCCGCGATGACCACACCTCCTGCTGGCTGCCCCACCCAGATGAAGCAGGCATTGTCAAGGCGACGGCTGCGAGCAGCCATTCAGAACGGCTGTCGTTCGAGGAGTCACCTGAAGACACGCCCCTCCCACCCTCACCTGGTGGAGACATGCCCTTCCCTCCCTCACCTAGTGGCGACACGCCCCTCCCTCCCTCACCTGGAGGAGACACGCCCATCCGTCCCTCACCTAGTGGAGACACGCCCCTCCCTCCCTCACCTGGTGGAGACACGCCCCTCCCTCCCTCACCTGGAGGAGACACGCCCCTCCCTCCCTCACCTGGTGGAGACACGCCCCTCCCTCCCTCACCTGGAGGAGACACGCCCCTCCCTCCCTCACCTGGAGGAGACACGCCCCTCCCACACCTGCCTGCCACCGCCAGCTCCTCGATTCACAGGAAGTGCCAAAGCAAGACCAACCGCAGGAGACCTCCCTCCTCCCTTTGGTCCTTCGGTGTCCCCCTGCTGTGCTCCAGCCCCCTCCCCGGCCCCGCCCCTGCACCCCTTGCCGTAGTGTCTGCTAGCAGTTCTCCCGGTCGCCCACAGGGGGACGTGGAGAGCTTCTACTCCTGCACGTCTTCTTTCCAGAGGACGTGCAAGACTGAAGACTGGGATCCACCTGTGCAGGTAAGGCGTGCGACAACACCCCTGTATTCCCTAGACAGGGTCGTCGGAGACGCGTGGCCTTCACCTCACTTAAAGTGATGGTTCGGAGTAAAATTCACCGTGAGGTAATTTCCACCAATAATCCAGCCAAATACCCCCTCAGATGCATTTTTAGCGACGGTCAATATTTATCAAGTTTAGGGGTATCAGCCGAATGGCTTAGTATTGGAGTGTCCGGTACAATGTGTATATCTCGTAAATTACCCCACTAATAATGCATGGATTGTTACCCAACTTCTGTAGTAGTACATGACAACGAGGCATTTTAAAGTTTGTAAGTACACCAGGAGTTTATTTAAAAGAGCACTTTTCTGATAGCTTCAACTCGCTGTTGCTAAGGCTACCGCTGCGTCGACGTCTCTTCCGTCTTTCCAGATAAGTTCGTAAAAGTCCTCTTCAAAACTCACAAGTGTAAGGGAAAAGTTAGTGAATTCAACACTCCATCTAATTTCAAGTATTCAATTATTCCAGTTGTCAATACATTTCGATGGAGTGTTGAATTCACTAACTTTTTCCTTACACTTGTGAGTTTTGAAGAGGACTTTTACGAACTTATCCGGAAAGACGGAAGAGACGTCGACGCAGCGGTAGCCTTAGCAACAGCGAGTTGAAGCTATCAGAAAAGTGCTCTTTTAAATAAACTCCTGGTGTACTTACAAACTTTAAAATGCCTCGTTTTGTGAGTACAGACCATATATGTACTACTACAGAAGTTGGGTAACAATCAATGCATTATTAGTGGGGTAATTTACGAGATATACACATTGTACCGGACACTCCAATACTAAGCCATTCGGCTGATACCCCTAAACTTGATAAATATTGACCGTCGCTAAAAATGCATCTGAGGGGGTATTTGGCTGGATTATTGGTGGAAATTACCTCAGGGTGAACTTAACTCCGAACCATCACTTTAAGGCTGAGTTATGCTTAAGTTATGCTTCCGTGCTGGCGCAACGCTAGGGGGCTTACGGACCCATTACGTCCTTGCGGACCCCCCTTGCATCCACCGCAAGGGCCTGACGTGCACGTCCCAAAAATCCTAGATGTGCGTTGAGGCGACGCAACACCAGTGCAGCGGCTTTGGCTGTGATTGGTCCGCTAACTACATTAGCTGGAGACCGCTTTTCCGGTTTCCGCCATGGTGTGATAAATGCTTCGACTGATTGGTGACAACATATATGTTTAACCTTTGCCTTCATGTCCGTGAACTTTTTTTTTACTCGCTAGTAATCCGTATGTAATGACCAGAATGGTCATTCTGGTCGCCCTCTACCCCACGCAGAACCATCACGGTCTCATGACTGCGTCCAAGCAACTGCATGGCCATGGTGTGATCAGTACATGATCACTACGCGGAACCATAACCGACCCTTTAGTGTCTTTCTTTGTTTTTTTTTCATATGCAGGTGGCCCCGGGGCGTGTGGAGCTCCACCCACCCATCCGGCTCGGCCAGTCGGAGGCCTGGAGGCTTACCCGTCTGACGGAGAGCCAGATGCAGATGGACGACCGGGTGTACGCGTGGAGGCTGAACTCCGCCCTCAGAGCCCCCCTGGCTAGATGTGGGCGGGGCCAACATCTAGACACCTCCCCCGGAGCCCTCCCAGCCGGCGGTGGGCAGGGCCGGCTCGCGGTACACAACAGGGGTGTGCTTGTCGAGGATGTGAGGCCCTGCCCCGCCCACATCCCAGAGTCCTTCAGGGGGAAGACGCTGGAGGAGATCGAGCGAGACGACGAGCTGAAGGTAGAGCGTCTTGTCCGGCAGTTCAGACACGAACACTTCCTGTGCTACTTCGACAGCGAGTCTCTAGCCAGGTGAGCCCCCCATCCCCGGGGTGCCTTCAGCTCCTTCCAGAGTGAACAGGAACGGTCATCGTGTTGTTGTTGTGATGTCATCAGATGCGGTAGGAGGAGCCCGACCAGGGGGGGGCGTGGCCAGGGCCAGGAGGCCACAGAGCTCCTCCCCTTGTTTGATCACCATGACGACGAGGCCCCAGTGCACAGGGAGGCGAGGGGGACGAGGGCGTTCAGAATGGCGTCGCGATGTCAGGTCCACGGCCTTCATAGCATGTGGTTTATGTTGCATACGAGTCATTACTAGTTAGTTAGCTTTAGTGACCGTGAGATAGTTTTAGCTAGTTATCTTTAGTCATAGTGAGGTAGTTTTAGTCATAGTGAGTTTAGTTTAGCTATAGTTATGGTTAGTGTTCATTGCAGTCAGCTTCAATGTTTGAGTTGTGACTCGGCCATGTTCCCCTTCAGGTTGTCAAAGTGAGCCACGGTACCCAGACTACCCCATTGGTTGTCCCGGCTGTCCGTCAACCTGCCCAGTCCCACCCACTCCTGCCTCCGGAGGAGCAGCCAGCCAATCGGCAGCCAGCTGAGAGCCCAAAGGAGGAGGAGGAGGAGGATGCGGGGCGACTCCCCCCATGCTACTCCAACCTGCTCACCCCCCTGCAGCCCAGCACCTCCTTGCTCCTCCTGCTTTGCTCCCCTGGCCCCGCCTCCACCCACCGAGCCACACCCTCCAGGCCCACCCCCAAGCGCTCCCGAAGGCGGAGCCGGCCGTCCGAGGGGACGAGGCTAAAGGTCAGGTACCAGCGGCCCCTGCTGAGATGGTATGACCCGGCCACGCAGCGGGTGCTGGTGCCAGGCCTCCGCCGTGCGGTTGCCAGGCAACTGTTCAGGAGCCTCAGCCCCAACCTCAACGCCCACAGAAGGAGGGAGGAGCAGGAGGACGGCCCCCCCACAGGGGGAGTGCTCAGGACAGACTCCAGGGGCCGCTGGGCACCGAGAGGGCGTGGCCTAAGGAAAGGGGGGCAAGGTCTGACACCAGGGAGGGGGCGGGGCCGACGGCCAGAGGGCGGGGAGGCGTCGTCCCGCCCACAGCCCAGGTGGGGAGGCGGGCAGCTAACCGGGGGACCTAGGAAAGCCCCAGGAACCGGAGGGCCCATGGAGGCCTCTGCACGCAGCCTGAGGATCGTGAGGAAGACGGGCCGCCCCCTCTGTAACCAATAGATACTATATTACATATTATATTAAAATATATAGTATATTAGAATATTATATTCTAATATATTAGAATATGATATATTAATTTGCTATATATAATGGAATATTTTATTATAGTATTACATTATATAATAGAATATCATCATATATATGTTCTTGCTAATATAATATGTAATATCTATTACAGATAACAATGTATGATTCATAACCCTAACCCCACCTAAATGTATGGAAACCTGATTATCATTATGTTGTATATGATTCCCAACCTTGTAAATGACCAGAGGAAACCTTTTGTAGAAGCTCTTTTTTAATTTAATAAAACAAAACAAACGCATTGTACACGTGAAGGTGTGTGTTTGTGTGTGTCAAGGACACTGTGGGGCTACAACAGTGGTGTGTGGATAATAGGGATGCACCCGAATACGAATACGTTATTCGGAAAGCACAGAAAATGCGATGTAAACATATCTGTATTCTACCCGAATATTCGCGTTATTATTCGGGAAAAAAAATCTCAAAATCCGTTCATATCATTGTGGATGGCAGGTTGGCAACAAGATAAAAATGTCTATTCTGTTTGCAGCATCGGACTTTGATTTCACTAAATAGTCGTTTCATTTATTACAAATGATTGAAAAGAGATCACTTATGTCGTCGTCCCACTGAGTCAGCGCACAACAGCGAGCTGAGCTGAGCTGACCGCGGTGGACATGAAACTTAGAGCTTGAAATTAGACATTCGCCTGACATTCACCACATAGCTAATCTCTCTATCTCATTAAAAGTCAAATAAACTACTGACACAGTATGTCTTCCAGGAAAACATACTGTGTCAGCAGTTTATTTGAAATAGTGTGCGATGACAGTCGAACGTTTTACCGTGTATTTCAGTCAATATTAATTAATTTAAGTGACATAGCTGCATGTATCAGTCAGGTTTAATGGAATTTTGACCAAGTATTTCATGGTTATTTAAACAAACAGCAACACATTCAAGTTTAGATTTATCATTCAGTATCCGCTGTGTGAGAGAGGGCACGAGCGCAGCCCTTTGCATTACGTACGTTAGGCAGCAGGTGGCTTGTGCGTGTCCTAGTGGTGTGGACTGGCATACCGGTAAGACAAATCAATGATCATTATGGCATTATCTATGAGAAACGTTCAAAACAGTAACCTGGTACTGCGTCTGGAGTAAAGGCAATTGTATAAAACATGTTAAATATGTGTAGCCGACTCTGGAGGCCATGCAGGCTATTTCTTTCATAACTATGTAATTATTGTCGTAAAGTATATTTCATAATTAATTATATAACAATATTAAATCAATGTGATGCTTGGAAGGGACTACTATTGCATTGCAAATGAATATTAGGATAAAAAATACAAATTCGGCACAATAAAGGAGACTTCCTGTATAAACCACGCCCATTTCCGGTTTTCCATCCGAATACAGATACAGATACAGATAATTTTTTGGTTGAACAGATACAGAAACAGATACAGATAGTGAGGTTGCTGTGCACCTCTAGTGGATAACCATGGATACCAGGGATGCTAAGGAATGGTGGACCCCGTCAGCGGCCTCCAGCAGCCTCGTCTTCATCAGCGCCTCTGGAGGGACAGGAAACCATCATCATCCCAGGAAGATCTTTGTTAACTTGTGCATCCAACACTTTGATGACCTCACCTTGCTCCTCCTCTGTGGTTCCTTTGAAGACTCCTCCTCTCCTGCATGTGTGTTCCTGACAGGGTGTTTCGGCGTGCGTATGTGTGTGTTCATGTGTTTCGGCGTGTGTGTGTTTGTGTGGGTCGGTGTGGGTGTGTTTGTTTAGGCAGAGAGCAGACCTCGTCTTGTTAACGAGCTCTAACAGCAGGAGCTCCTCCTCCTCGGCCTGACTACATGTCCCACAATGCTCAGCTTCTGTGGACTTCTCTCTGATTGGACCGCCGAGGAGGGTGCACATCTCAGGCACCGCCTCATTCATCCAGTCTAGCATTTTGATTGGATCGCCGGGGCACTCATCAAACACAGGCCCCTCCTCCTCAGAAGAGTCTGACAAGTCTTGCGGTGTCACGCCCCACTGGCTTGTGGGAGAGTGAGTTTTTGCGTCAAAATTAGTCTCCTTGCTTTCTGCTTGCATCTCTCCTCTTAATACCTCCTCTCCCCTCTCCTCCTGCTGTTCTTCCTCCTCCTCGTCCTCTTCGTCCTCTTCCTCCTCCTTCTGGTCCTGTTTCTCCTCCTTCTCCTCCACCCCTCTATGGGGACTCTTTAGAGCCTGTGAAGGAGAGCAGCAGCGAGGAGAGAGAGGACAGAGTTA
>JAXIVH010000029.1:2776380-2833880 GCA_036785325.1 Urophycis tenuis | reverse complement strand
GCAACGATTGTGTCGGCTGCTTTTGTGTTTTTTATCATTATAGTTATTGTATATTGTAGTAGGCTATATTATCATTAATTACATTAGTGCTGAATTTGCACTGGAAATTGTAGTGGTTTATATGGCCGGCCCAAGACTGTCATAATTTTAAAATAATAATAATAATAATAAAAATAAAAGTATATAGTTTTTAATCGACCGCAACGGTATCTGAGATACGAAACGTGGCCCATTGGTTGATTTTCTTGAAGGACATTGGGCTAGTCCAATGAAATCTCTCAGCTCTCGTTGGCCTGCCCCGGCCCCCTCCCCTCCCCTCCTTTGTCCTGACGGTGGAGGGAGTGTGTGGTCGTCTTAGTTATATACAGTCTATGGTGTTGTGGTGGCTGTCGTCGAGATGGACGGAAAAAAACAAAAACGGAAGGGGGAGCAGAAAAGTATGGAGGACTAAAAGTGCCAAAATTAAATAAATAAATACACCATTAAATGATTAAATAAATAAATAAATACACCATTAAATAATTCTTAAATGTGTCATTAATTAATTAAAATTGGAATGAAATAATTAAATGTGTCATTAATTAATTAAAATACCGATTAATTTTATGTAAAAAAACAAACGTATATAATAATTTCACTATTTAATTAATTTACATTTACATTTCGTGATTTACATTTACATTTCATGATTTACATTTACATTTCATGATCCTGTGTTGCGATGCTTCATGAATTGTCTAAACTGTCAAACTCGCCCATCAAAGTTGGTAGGCGGATCCTAATGCCTGATTGGTTACCCTGCGCATCAAGTCAAGGCAAATCAATTCCAGATAATGGATTGACGCAGAGCTCATTGACACTCCGAACATCGCTGCAATTTGACCAGCGGGTAACCCACTAAGAACTTGATGCTCCAGAACTGCACTCGATGTCAAACGCCAAACGCCCCGGTCCCTGTGTGTGTTGGGCCTGATTCTCCCTGGTACCAGAGAAGCGGTGGACTACTTCTTCTAAATTTGCAGTCACTCTATAGTCAACATCTTGGTCGGAAAGTGCGGAAATAACTCCAAGAACTTCAATACATTCCTCGAAGTGTCTATTTGTACCCTTGGTATTTTTAGTATCTGTGTGGCTAAGGCTATTAACACCATTTTCGCGAGAACATGGGGAATCAGAAAGGTTTGGGCTTTTACTGTTTATGGTAATATGGTTGGTAATAACTGTTCTGATAAATTTTGTGATGGGAAAGTGGTCTTTTATTTCCAGAATCTTTGTTCAGTGAACGCATAAACCGGTTTGTTAGTTAGCAGTTTAAAAAATACGATCTTTGTTTACTGTTGCCAAGCAACCGAAGTTTACAGACTGATCACTGATTACCAACTCGTCAACTCTTGCTTACATTTACTAAGACCTGATGGTGTAGTGTTAGAGGATAGCTTTTTAATGCAAAGATTAGGGGTTCGATCCCCAGGTGTTGCAAGCATTTTGCTTTTATTTTGGACTGGATACCGGCATGAAGATCCTCAATTTTCTCTATCCAGGACCTCTACTTCAGACCAAAGCAATGGATTAGACTAGATTAGCGCTAGCCCCACTCACTGACTTTGATGGGCGAGTTTGACAGTTTAGCATGAAGCACTGCAACACAGGATCATGAAATGTAAATGTAAATCATGAAATGTAAATGTAAATTAATTAAATAGCGAAATGATTATATATGTTTGTTTTTTTTTTACATAAAATTAATCGGTATTTTAATTAATTAATGACACAGTTAATTATTTAATTCCAATTTTAATTAATTAATGACGCATTTAAGAATTATTTAAGGGTCTATTTATTTATTTAATTTTGGCACTTTTAGTCCTCCATACAACACAGGATCATGAAATGTAAATGTAAATCATGACATGTAAATGTAAATGAATTAAATAGTGAAATGATTATATATGTTTGTTTTTTTACATAAAATTAATCGGTATTTTAATTAATTAATGACACATTTAAGTATTTAATTTCAATTTTAATTAACTAATGACACATTTAAGAATTATTTAATGGTGTATTTATTTAATTTTGGCACTTTTAGTCCTCCATAGTCTGCCAGCAAACTGGAAGCCTTCATGTTGATGGCCACAGAAAAGGATGTCGTTGATAGAGTTGTAGACAACAATGAATTACTGAAGAGACTGCTTTTGTAAGGTGAGATTTATGATAAATAAATACATTTGTGTTAAATTTGTGGATTTAATTACACTTTTTGACAAAGAGTAATCTGTTTATGGCTTTGCTCTCTGCTCGCTCCTCTCCTCTCTGCTTTCAGTTGCTCCAGTTCATAATGTTCCAATTGCATGGCCTTGTATTCGTTCTTGAGGATTATCGGAGGGCCATTCAACATTTTCTTAACAAGTATGTATATCATTACCTATTTCAATGTCTTTCCATAAATGTTCCCAAGAGTTTCTTCAAAGAGCTTAACAAAATTCTAACCACTTTTATATGGCAAAGGAAAAACGCTAGGGTCAAACTCATCTCTCTACAGGCTCCATATTCAAGGGGAGAACTTAACCTGCCTAACTTTAGGAATTATTATCTTGCCTCTCAGTACCGATCAATATGGATCTGGCTGCATGCAGAAATGGTTCACAATAGAATAACATGAGATTAACTTAAAGGATGTTCCATTCTTAGGTACAAAAAAATGTTTAGCTACACTAACAAACAATTCAATAATATTGAACACATTTGCTGCTTGGCAAGAATCTCACTCACTTCTCGGCACAAACATTTCCTTTCTTAAGGCCCTTCCACACCAAGGTGGATTTTCTGCGATTTTCTGAGCAAATTTCCACATGGATTAACAAACACATGTGTTTTAATGAAGCTGTGCACACTAAAAGGCGAAATCCGCTGAGCGGAAAAATTTATCGGACCAGTTTGTTTTGAAGCGGAATTTCGCTTGCGGAAAAATGTGCCTGACCAATCAAAATATGATTTAATTGTGTTCTACTATGACATAAGATAAGAAAAGATATTCCTTTATTAATCCCCCTTAGGAGAAATTCACAGTGACCAGCAGTACAGGGGATAGATTAGTGCAATAAGAACCTGACTATAGTCAATAAACAATAAATAGATCTACCTAGACAAGATTCACTTAAATTAAATTAATTTAAATGCGAGCTCTTAAAGTCAGGTCGGTGAAAAAGTGAGAACCTATATACATACATAGTAATCATCATTGAGATGGACAGTGCAATTGGTTGATGAGCATATAAGTCATCATTGAGGTTTACAGAGCAGTTGGTAGGTAAACAACCTTGGTAGCTATCAGTAGTGCAAAAATAGGTGTGCAAATGTGCGGAATGTGCAAGATGCAAAATGTGCAAATTTTCACAAGGTATTCCAGGTACAACATGTGAATAGACCTTAAATAACAACGGCTAGAAGACAGTCCTAAGGTGTGTGGTGTGGTGTGTGTGTAGTGTGGTGTTCAGTCCATCGTTCAGTCCATTGTCTGGTGGTGTTGGGGCTTCCTAGAGCCTGATGGCTGATGGGATGAAAGAGCCCCCCAAGTGCTTTGAGGCACGTGGCTGAGTGAGCCTGTGGCTGAACGTGTTCCTGAGTTGCTTCAGTTCGGCATAGAGAGGGTGAGAGGGGTTGTCCAGGAACACCAGCAGCTTTCCCCGCGTCCTCCTCACTGTCACCGCCTCCACACAATCCAGCTTCATCCCCACCGCAGAGCTCGCCTTCCTCACCAGCTTGTACAGCTTACTGGCACCACCGCTCCCAATGCCTCCTCCCCAGCACACAGCAGCGAAGAAGGTGACACTCAGTACGTTTACATGCAGCAAGAAATTCGAATTTCTAATTGTATAAGACATCGTTCAGACTTTTTAAGTGCATGTAAACACCTTAATCCGACCTACTTCGGACCTACTTCGGACCTATTTCGGACATCTAAAATCGGATAACTACACCTGGATAATTCGATCATAGTCGGACTTTTAACGGCATGTATACTCAGCAATCGGATCTGAATCGGATTTTGCATTGCCATTGCCATTCTGCACATGCGCAGCGCCACATAGCGTCCAGAGTCAGCCCATGCTCCGGCTGTTAATCCGATTCTCTGAACGGCATGTATACTCGGACAAGTGATCCGGTCTTACGCATGTCATTATCTGATCCGATCAGAAATTCAAATTTATTGCTGCATGTAAACGTACTGACTGGCCACCGCAGACTGGTAGACCATCCGTAGCAGCCTAGTGCACACATTCAGTACGTTTACATGCAGCAATAAATTCAAATTTCTAATCGTATAAGACATCGTTCTGACTTTTTAAGTGCATGTAAACACCTTAATCCGACCTACTTCGGACCTACTTCGGACATCTCAAAATCGGATAACAACACCTACAGTACGTTTACATGCAGCAAGAAATTCGAATTTCTGATCGGATCAGATAATGACATGCGTAAGACCGGATCACTTGTCCGAGTATACATACCGTTCAGAGAATCGGATTAACAACCGGAGCATGGGCTGACTCTGGACACTATGTGGCGCTGCGCATGTGCAGAATGGCAAAATGCAAAATCCGATTCAGATCCGATTGCTGAGTATACATGCCGTTAAAAGTCCGACTATGAACGTATTATCCAGGTGTTGTTATCCGATTTTGAGATGTCCGAAGTAGGTCCGAAGTAGGTCGGAATTAAGGTGTTTACATGCACTTAAAAAGTCCGAACGATGTCTTATACGATTAGAAATTCGAATTTCTTGCTGCATGTAAACGTACTGCTAGATAATTCGTTCATAGTCAGACTTTTAACGGCATGTATACTCAGCAATCGGATCTGAATCGGATTTTGCATTCTGCGCATTCGCGTCGCCATGCTGCGCATGCGCAGAGCGCCACATAGCGTCCAGAGTCAGCCCATGCTCCGGCTGTTAATCCGATTCTCTGAACGGCATGTATACTCGGACAAGTGATCCGGTCTTACGCATGTTATCTGATCCGATCAGAAATTCGAATTTCTTGCTGCATGTAAATGTACTGCTAGAAAGATGACAGACATAATAGAATGTGAAGCAAAGAGGGAAAAACCCTGGCAAAAATGGGCGACCGACTTATTAATCTTGTCAGCCAGCACCCGGTTTTGTTCGATAAAAGTCGGCAAGATTATATCGACACGAAGTTGAAGGACAACATGGACCGGAATAGCTTGTGAACTACAGCACAGTGTTAATGGTTCCCTAACAACGTGTAAACAAAGTGAATATTAGCCAATCCCCTGCTGAGGTAGTGTCAGAGGTCAGAAGTAGTAGCCGAGCTACCAAGCTAGCTATGTTTTCGGCTGCTAGCCTAGTTTGTTGACATCAGTAGATTAGTGTCATCAACTTGATGCAATGCTCAAATGTTGTGACTATTTGTCCGAATGAAAATCATGGGAACTATTTCAATCCTCTACCGTGAACACTTACAATCGGTTGAAGGGAAGCATGAGTATAGGGGGAGGGCAAAACAACTAGCAGTATATATATACGTTAATTTTGCATTCTGGGTTCAGTGTCTATGGTGCAGACGCAATGGAAGAATTTGCAGGACACTTGTAGAAAGTGCAAGAAGGACGCTCAGGGAGTAAGTGGACAGGCTGTAGGGCGAAAGAAGATAGGAAGCACTTTGACGCCATGTCCTTCATTGATCAAACTCAGGAACACAGGAGGTAGTTTAATCTAATATGTCACACGTGCTCGTCTATTTTCATTAATGACCACCAGGAGGCAGGCGGTTTGTCAAAATGAATGTGATTGTTGGCATATAGTCTAGTCGCAATCCCCATAGGCCCAATAATAAACCCAGAAAAGTTGAGTACCCTAAACTTTATCACAGAAATGTCTTCTACAGGCATAGTAGATCAAAGTAAAGTTGGTTGCTCAAAGTTGCAATTTGCGTAAATGCATTGCATGTAAATTTCTCTTTGAAACGAATGGCATTAGCTGCCTAATAATACATAGGGTATGAGAAAACCAGGGGCCGTATTACTAAAGATTCTGAGAATCCGCTCAGAGAGCTCTAAACATTCCTAGCAAAGAGTCTTAGCTTAAGAGTGATTCCACAACATTCTCAGAAAAATCTGAGCAAGGAATGGACAAAAACTCTTATTTTAGTGAGGAGGTGTGGTTGACCCCGTTGCTAGGTATGACTAATTCTTTTAAAAGAGGTGATTGGTTGATCCTAAACGCTGGATAGAAATACACTCTTGATGATACTGAGCATAGAATGGACCGTGAAATCAATAGACCTAATCACAGAATCTAATCTCTATGAAGACTGTGTAATTATGAGTAATATTTCACATAAAAAGCACATTTTTGTTAGATAAATAGTAAGCCATACTTACTAAATACTAAATACTAAAATTATCCCACAAATTGTGTCACAATATGAGGCTGTGACAGCGCTGTCAGTGTTTGCTTGATCACATTGCTGATAGAGGGTTGTGACAGACCCAAGTCATCACTGCTGTATTGTTGCATTTTTCCAGTTGCTAAATACCTTACAGTTGTGATGACTTTCATTTCCAGCGATATTGCGTTGTGGCATTGGGTTGGAGAAGTGAGTGCGTCTCTAGTGAGATCTACCACAAACATGATTCCTGCACGATCCAATCTGTAGCGTTTAATTAGCTCACTGTCATTCAGTGTTTGGAGAAGATTTCTCCTGCCTCTTCTTTCAGCCATTTTCTCCTCTGCTTAAGAAACTCTCCTAAGCCTCTTAAAAGTCCTCCTCCCTGCTCTTAGCATATTTCACCTTAGGAGCTCTCTTAAGAAATAAGATTCTTTAGGAACACCTTTTATCTTTACTAGGATTTTAGTCTTAACTTTGAGGGGAAGTTCTAAGAAAATGTCATGATTCTAAGAATTTTCTTAGAATTTGGCCACTAGGAGCAACTCTTTGTGCAAAGAATCTTTAGTAATACGGCCCCAGGTATGTTGTTGATACCTTTGGGTCTATGACATTAAGGGAGAACTGGTTTAACCACTGTAATGGCAAATTCAATTTATTTGTCTTAACCATTGAGACACCCAACATTTCCCCTTCCTAATCAAATTGTTTTGTGTGATGTCTAGACTTAACTTTGCACCTAAATGCAAAGTCAGGATATGCAGGATATGCAGGAAATGAAGGACACCCTAGATGTAAAGCACATCCTCAGGGGGCCGGCTCCTGCAGCAGACAAAGGGTGTGAAAACCCTCCCTGGGGGACCGGCTCCTGCAGCAGACAAATGGATGTAAAGCATAGTCTAGGGGGTGTTCCAGGGGGTGTTCCTCAGGTATAAATGTTTAGGTATCCCCATGCTCGGGGTCTTTCTTCATTTTAACCGCTCGCATGTTGATTGACCTTTTCTTTGCAAGGAAAATAAAACCTTGTCGGCCGGCAGAAGTCTCTATTTCATTCTTCACCAGCAGCTGAGGAAATTTCCACAACACCACCCAAACCCTATATTTTCTGAAAGCAAATAACCTGACGATGTGAAAACATGCTTTGTCACATGTCACTCCCATCTCTTTACTGTGCTGCCTTTGCATAACACATTGGGTATTAGTAAACCAAGTGTATGACAGACATACAGTATTTAGGGCTGTCCCATGAAGGAACAAACTGATGAAACCACCTAAACCACATATTTTTTGAATGCATATACCCTCAAGATGTGAACTAACATGGGTTTTGACATTTTCAATCCTCCTCATGACTTGCTGCACATGCATAATACATTGCATAGGTAAATCCGCTATATGCAATGTACATGGGCAGCAAAAGTTATGAGGACGATTGGAAATGTCAAAACCCATGTTAGTTCACGTCCTTAGGGTATATCCTTTCAGAAAATATATGGTATCGGTGGTTGAATCAGTTTCCCTTCATGGCATAGCCCAAAAGATATCAGCCATATACTCTATTTACCAATACACAATGTATTATGCATGGGCAGTATACTAATAAAGAGGGAAGGACATGTGTCATTAGATGACATCCTGAGGGTATGAGCTTTCAGATGATATGGTTTATATGGTTGAATCAGTTTTACCTTCAAGCAACTTAGTGAGAATTTGTATGCAATTGTTGCCACAGGGTTTCAAGTAATATTAGCATCGGAGATGAGGGCAATGAGACAGAAGGAGTTGCGGATGATGATGCATGAAATGGGAGAAGAGAGAGAAGAGGCAGAGAGCCAGGATGGCCAGTCTCCTAGCCCTCCTAACCCTCCAAGGCGTAGGCGGCAAACCCCTGCAAGACCTCCTTATTTTTTAGAAAAGTACCTTGAGAGGAAGGAGGAAAGAGAGCGAGAGAGGAAAGGGAGCGTTTTGAGGAGAAGGATGCCGTGCACCAGTTCCTTAGCAGCCTGGCACCTGCAATGAGGAGGCTGACGGAGGAGAATCAATCTTATGTGAGACTGAAATTTCAGCAGGTGCTCCATGACATAGAGTTTGGCCAGAGGGCCAGTGGGGCACCAGTACCCATGTATGATGCACATACACGTCCACACTACAGTGGCGACCACCAGTTGAGTCACACCTATATGAAAAATAAAATATGTAACGTTACCTTATATGAAATTATCTAAAAAAATAAATACATTAATCTTGTACTACTGAGTTATCTATTTGTTTTTGATTGGTAAAGACATATTCCATGAGTGGGAATATCCAGGCACATCCCCACTCTAACTTGTTAGTACAATAATCTGATGTTTAAAGGTTAATTAGTTGGCAGTAGTATAAAAGCAATATAGCACTTGTGATCCTGGGATTGGTAATGGATATACCCATAGGCTATGTATTGCTTAATTAAAATAGTTTGTGACATCATGTTATGTTCTTCAAGATTGAGTGTTGTAAAAAGGAGGGCACACACTAGTTGCAAAGAAGTTAATTTATTACAGTGTTGGTCACAGCATCCCACGGCGCACTCTCTCAAGTTGCCAGTCCACTTGACCTGCAGGTGAGGAGAAATAACGGCACAGTGTGTCCCGGTTCTGCACGGCCTGCAATGGTCTGCGGTGCCCTCGAAGAGGTGGGATGGCGGGCAGAAAGTGGTCCACGGCCTCTTCATCATCCTCATCACCTTCCACATTTCTGTGCCGCCCATCCTCTACTGCCTGACCTGCCTCTTGCTGGAGGTAGTTGCAAAGGACACATGTGGCCTTGATCACCTGAGGTGCCAAATATAAGGTCAGGGTTGCCAGTGAGATCTTTTTACATCAAAGCAATATTATATCTAACTTCATGACCACTTATACTGTACAACAGGCTACTTTACCTTATCCTGCTGTTCGGTGCTAGCTGCATCCACCGCTGGTACACACGCCACCTCTGTTAGAATGCCAAAGGCATTCTCCACCATGCGACGGGCACTGGAGAGCCGATAATTGAAAATTAGCCTCTCCTCTGGCAGGTGTCTCCCAGGGTAGGGCTTCATGATGTAGGTTTTTAAAGGAAACGCATCGTCAGCCACTATGGTGTATGGTAGCCTTCCCAGTTCTGGGGCATCAGGTAAGGGAGCAGGTGGTGGTACATGAAGGATGCCGGCATCAAGGCTCTTCCCTAGGTTTGAATTAGCAAAGATGCCTCCATTGCTGTTGCTCCCATATGCTCCAACATCCACAGCAATGAAATTATAATTGTGGTCAACCAGGGCCTGCAGAACAATGGAAAATGTGCCCTTATAATTAAAAAATAAAGATCAAGATCCAGGTGGTTTCTGGATCACGACGTGCTTCCCGTCCAGTGCACCAATGCAGTTCGGGAAATTTCGCTGTTGTCTGTAGCCAGCAGCAACCTTCCTCCATAATGCCTCTGTTGGTTCCGGCATGTATTCTGCAACTAAGAGCGACCAGATGAGCCCACAGACATCCTTCACAATGTCTGCCACCGTCGATTTCCCCAGTCTGAAACTTGAGGCAATGGTGGTGAACAGGGCCAGAGTGGGACCTATGGTCAGCCTGGTAATTTTGGGCCCAGACCGGCCCACTTTTTTCAGTGGTGGAAGAATTTGAATAAATGAACAGCGCAAAACTCTTACTATCCCTTTTTTATTGGATATCAAAATAAATAAAAAAAAGTCACTTGAACCATGTCCTACTGCTTGGGCTGACTTACACATGTCACGCTGGAGTTTACATGTTGATGTTCACGTTTGTCAGCATCTTCTTCCAGCGCCCTTCTTTTTTACACCTGGCCTTTTCAGTTCCTCCTGGCCTTTTTCTGCTCTCCATAACCAACGACACTGGTCGGGCTTCTGTCCTCTCATCTGTTACCGGTACCGCTAAATAAAAGACCAACCATGGACCCAACCAACTCAGATATTAGGGAGGGGAGAAGTACCTTAGATTGTATAATCCATATTACATATACTGCGATGCTGGGGCTGAAATGTCAGACGAATGAAGAACGTCTACTTTAGGAGATGATAAATTAATGGTCAAAGTTATTTTTCCCCACTCAAGCGGCCCAAAATACATTTGAAAATGGACCGGCCCACCGGGAAACCTCCCGAACCTCCCGATGGCCTCCCCGGGCCTGATGGTGAATGAGTCCCCAGTACTGAGATATCTAAAAGTCAAGAGAAAATGTAGTAGGCTATTAACTTGTCATAGGCCTATACGTTTACAAGAACAATACACAAACTTGTTATATATAGCAGGCTACATGTCTCATTCTTCTTCAAAAAATCCATATTTGCAGTGCAATGTCTTTGCCTCCCCCATCTCCGCCAGTTTGCGCTCTGGCCCGTCTATATCAATGGTGCATCTTGCGCAGCTACAGGTTTGAAAATGTTTTGGCGACAAGCTGATTCTTTCTGTCTGAAGACGGTCTACCTTTAAAATCCTTATTTGATTAATATGACAAGTTCATCTGTACATTTTTAAAGAATGTTAGGCTACGTTAAAATATATGCTTTTTGGAATGCACGTTTTTACTCATGCTCGAAAGCAGACTTTTGGTGGTTTGAGTGTGTGTAAACTAGGCTATATATTCTGAAACGTCATTTGCATTATGCCAGTTAAAATAGCCTACTTGCCATCTTGTGCTTGTCTATAGGCTACCTGTCGTCTGTAATGTCCTTTTCTTTTCACCATCTGTGTCCTTACGTGGAATCCAGACAGTCATGTCCTGTAGGCTACATTTTTGGCCTCGCGGATATTACTGGATCCAATCAAAACCTTTTATATGCCCAAATAACCATTACGCGTTAGACAATTAACGGTTAGCCTAGCCTATCGGTACGATATTCGTATACAACCTGATAATACAGTGTCAGAACTTGAAAGACAGATCTGGCCCAATAGTTCAGTAAATGGAAGTAGGCCAATGTATCATTTTTAAAACAAAGTGTAGAAAGTCCTTAGTCCTACCTCAAACACACTGCCAGGCGTTGTTCAGGGTCGATGGGCTCCCTGTAATTGGTGTGCTGTCTCCTCAGATGAGGACCAAGGATGACAAGAAGCGCCTCGAACTCAGCCACATCAGCCACATCCGAAAATACTGCCGAAACCGGCCGTGGTAGAGTTTCAGCTCTTGGATGAGCTGATGGAACTCACCCTGCTGTCGCCTCCGCTCCAACAAGGGGTGAACCTAAAACTTTATTATTTTGTTCCTATTCTCTAACATGTTGATCACTATAATATCTTCGTCACTTGATGACATCTTTACCACTGACACTCTCACGACTGACAGTTACGGGCCAAATCCGCTATAGTACGGCGCGAAAGCTGTACGGAATAGAACACAGAATATTTTTTTAAAACCCACCGCACCTGGTGTGGAATTTTTGTGCGGAATTTTTGTGCAGAATTTCGCAATCACTTTTTTTTCCACATTTCCCCTCCACAATCTGAATCGGCCTTGGTGTGGAAGAGCCTTTAGAAGGGCACCTTTGTGGGGTAACCCCAACCTCTCACACCACATTGCTGACTCAATGTTGCAGGGGTGGAGGGATAGAGAAATCCAAACAGTTGCTGATTTATACATTAATGATACATTTTCTAATTTTCAACAACTAAATGAAAAATTCAATCTTCCCAAAGATAGTTTCTTCAAATTCTTACAAATTAGAGACTGGGTTAAAGAGAAATCTAAAGAAACATTCCCAGACATCCCGAAAGCAACTCCTCTTGAAACCCACCTATGTAACAAATTGTGCAGATCAACAAAAGGAATAATATCTTCTATATATGGTATCATCAATGGAAAGTTACCTGCTTATGATAAAACATCTACAAAAGGGAAATGGGAAACAGACCTAGGCTGTGTTTATGAGGAGGCAGAGTGGCATCATCTATTGGAACAGGCACATACAGTGCTAACCTTCACAAAACACACGAAAATTCAATTTAATATATCCCATAGGACATATTACACTCCTTACAGGTTACATAGAATGGACAGCAACATTTCCTCCAGATGTCAGAGATGTAAAGTGACTGATGGTGATCTTATACACATGCTATGGAGTCGCCCAATTATAAAATAATTTTGGAAATGTGTCATTGAATTAACCTCAAAGGTAATAGGAATGCAAATTGAACAGGAACCAAAACTATGGATTCTGGGGGACACGGGTTCTATTAATGTGAATTATTACAAGAAATACTTTGTCTTACTTGAAAAAGACAAGTAAGACAAATGCACTGCAGTGAAAAAATGTATCCTGATTAACTGGAAATCTGAAAATTCACCATCAGTAAGGCACTGGATCAATGAGCTTGTATCTTACTGCACGCCCGAAAAGATACTATATAATGTGAGAGGGAAGCAAGCAGCCTTTGAAAAAATCTGGGGTCCCTTCACAGACATTCTACCTTCTCTGGGCTTGGCTGACCATGGTGGATTGAGCCCTCCTGGACCGGCTTCAAATGAGCCCTCTGCAGGTTCTTCTTGTATAACTTCCTCATTTAGTGTGTTGATTTATATAGATAGGAATGTGCACAGATGGGTGTATATATATAAACTGTGTAGTGTATAGAAATGAAAGGATATTGAGAACCATATGAGGGTGGGGGGTGGGATGGGAAAAGTTTGTGTAATATTTTTGTTTTTTTTGTTTTCTTTTTTCTTGTTTCTTTCTTTTGATGTTCAAAAATCATCATCCTTGTATGGTGTGTCTGTAAGACTATATATCTGTATGTTTGTTTTGTAAAATACGACTTTCAGTGTAACTGTAGATGCTTGCTATACAACATAAATATCCTGTAAAAGCTTCTGTTAATAAAAACAAATCTTTAAAAAAAGTATGTATAACTGTTGTCTAACTTTTTCTTTGTTTAATTCATTAATCCTGTTATAATGTAATTGGTGTGTGTGACTCACTTTGTCTGTCCAACTCTTTCTCTTTGTGGCTGACCTGTCTCCCTGAGATGTTCCAGGGATGTGTCTTTCAAAGGTGTGGACTTCACATGCATTCATCACATTTGTAAGTTTACTATACTGTATAATGTAATATGTAATGTAATGTAATAATCTACAAAAATGGAGCTAGGTAAATATTACACAACGGTAAACATGTTTTTTTTTTTTCTTCAAATCGTTGTACACTTTTCTCCTGTGGAAACGCTCTACACAAAACCAAAATTCTTGGTCTTGATGGCTAGCAGGAGTTTCTGTTTGAGGATCTGTTTGTGTTGTTGTGTTCTTGCTGACATCCACTGGGATGGTCATGAAGCCTATTAATTAAGAGTGGCTGTAATAAATGCAACTATCCATTATTGCATTATTTTAAAGACACCAATACTGTCAATGTATTTCTTTTTAAACAGTTTCATTCTCACTGTTTTGACCCACCTGGCCCCTCTTTTCCTCCCCAAAGGGCATATTGGAGTGAAGATTTGCCTTTCCCTGATGTGGAGTTCACATTTGTTATTTTTCTTTCATTGTGAGTTTACTAAATATATTTTATTTTAATTCTAGAAGAGACAGTATCAGATCAATATAGCCTGATCTCACTGATCTCACCTCTGCCTTCTGTCTCCCTCGACACCAAGGTCCATGCTGCCTTTCGTCTCTCAGCATATATGTAAGTTACAATAAGCTATTATCTCTTTGTTCAGCTAAAAGACACATCTAGCAGTGTTTCTTTGACAACCTCTTTCACTTCAAGATGGGAATTGTGGCACTGTGGCCATCCCCCCCCCAAGAAGAAGGTCTCTGTGAGTAGTGAAAGAGCATATCTTAAAAAACAAACAAAAAAACATGGTTACTCTCTTCCATGTAGGCTACTGCACTTTATTTTAATGTTTGAAACTTCACAATGTGCACATACATCCTCTGGTATGGCGTGTGCTTACACGCCATACCAGGCCTATCGTGTAAATCACCATGGTGGGCCGCCAGGGATAAAAAAATGCCAGGGCCATTTTTTGGTCCCAGTCCCTGTGATACTGTTCAATAAAATAAAATGTCTGGATACAGACATTTCTGGACGACATAGCCACGTCGATGGACGCTTCAAATAATCAAATATATTTATCATAAACAAAACCTCGGAAACCTCGGCTGAGCGGAAGTAGGCTCAGTAGTAACACAACGAGCCAGTAGGTGACGACAACGCAACGATGGGATGCGAATCGCAGTGTGATCCGTAGGGAACACAAGCAGAAGAAGAACAACAGTCAGGAGGAGGAGAAGCTGAAGGCGCAGGAACAGAACCAGAAGAGCTGTGACGGTCTGCATCACAGGTCTGCACTGGAGGACCCATCGCAAGGTAAGCTCGTCACGTGAATACATCATACGGGTTTGGATGGGGGTGGGGTGGGGGTCAGTTGAAATATCGTGCAGAAAATCTCTACAGCCGGCTGTGTACACACTGCGTCGCTGTGCTTGATTAGCACAAGGTGATTGTAAATAATTGGTACTATTATGGCGTCATTGCCCCAACGAACCGGGACATGCGCAGTAGGTTATTTGTGAACGCATCTTTGTCCATAAAGCGTTGCATTTGGTCACAACTGAACCACATCTGATCAAGTAAATCTGAGTGTTTGCTTGCAAAATCTATCCGATTAGTGAATGAACCAATGAACCATGAAGTTTGAAGCCAATGTGATGTCCATTTTATTATAAATCACACGCCACACACGTTACGCATTTGCGGACATCAGAATAGTTTGAGGACCACGCGTCCCCGGCAGCTGTCATCCTCCTTTGCTTTCATGATGGATGATAGAAAAGATATGATAGATAGATAGGAAAACGTAACGTGACGAAGTGGTTAACACGTTTGATGACTGGGGGGAAACGCTGTTTTGAGACACATTAAACTGAGGAACGTGTTCGTTATTGTTCCAAAGAGAAGTGTAACAGCGACCTCAACAGGTGGGCACGAGGTATGGTAGGTCTGAACGAGTTTGGTCTATTTGGAGCCAGCCTATTAAACCTGCTGCAGGTATTTAACACCTGTTATGACATGTTTAAAGGTGCTGTAGGTAAGATTTAAAAGTTGTGATGTCATATTTATAAGCATATAAGCATTACACATGAAGCGTTGATATTATGTGCCTTCCTCAGGCAACGGGTGAGGCAGATATTGTCTAGGGTGGGCAGCACCCTGCTGATGATGGTCTGGGCGGTTTTCACCATCCTATGTGGTCCTGGGCACAGCAGCTGCCATACCAAGAGGTGATGCAGCCAGAGAGAATTCTCTCGATGGCACATCTGTAAAGGTTTATGAGGATGTTGGGGGACAACCCAACCGTTTTAGCCTCCTCAAGAAGATGAGATGTTTGCGGGACTTTCCTCAAAATGAGTGTAGAAGTTGTAAATTGGTGGCAGTAGCTCAGTGGGTAGTCCACTAACCGGAGGGTTGGCAGTTCGATCCCCACCTCCAACTGTCCACATGTCAAAGTGTCCTTGCGGAAGACACTGAACCCCACAAATGTATGACAAATGTACTGATTGAAGTATAATTACTCTTTTGATTCTGTGATGGAAATTTGGTCTCTGCATTTAACTGCATTAATGGAATACACTCAGCACACAGTGATGGTGAGGCACATAGTGAGGTGAAACACACACTAAATCCCGAGGCAGTGAGCTGCCAACAGCGGCGCTCGGGGAGCAGTGAGTTAGGTGAGGGTTAGGTGCCTTGCTCAAGGGCACTTCAGCCGTTCGTACTGGTCGGGTTCGAACCAGCAACCCTCCGGTTCCAAGTCCGAAGCCCTAACCAGTAAGCCGCGGCTGCCCCAATGTATGTCGCTTTGGGAAAAAAAGTGTCTGCTTAATGTCGTGAATGTAAATGTAATTGTATTATGTCACCTACAGCAGCTTTAAAGTGGGCGTGGCCCACATATTCTGGGGTCTTCCAGGGTCTGAGATGAGTGAAGCCCACGTTGACCAGACCCTGGCGGTGGTGGACCAGGAAGCCAGGGAGACTTCCACGCCACACCAGCAAGAGAGGGATGGGGTGGAGCCTCTGGGACTGGCCCAGAACCAGTCAGAAGCAGCAAAGGGGCCTGGACATGAACTGGCAACTAAGGAGGTAATGTAATGTAACTAAGGACGTACTGTAATGGAACAAGTCTTTCTGGTGTTAAACTGCAGTATGAAGGAGTTTTTCTGGTGTTAAACTGCAGTATATGTCTTTCTCAAACCTGTCCTGTGTTCCAGGGTTCCGTAACAACGGCCACGCTGCGGGGGGGCAGGGAACGGGGCGGGGCCTCATCGCTCTGCCTCCGGTGCGCGGTGTGCAGCCAGGCGTGGTCAAGCCACGCACATCTGCTGAACCATACCGCCAGCGCCCACCCCATCAGGCTGGACCGCATGGCTGTGGGCCGCCTGGGCAACATCCTGGCCTACCAGAAGACAGCCGAGCTGTTCCACTGCGCGGACTGCTTCTATACCTGCCGAGACTTTGCCAAGCTCTATGTTCACCTCATCACCACCCACTGCACCCGCCCTGGAGGACGCCAGCAGCAGGAGCTGGAGGAGGAGGAGGAGGAGGAGAATAAGGAGGATGAGGAAGAGGAGGAGGAGGAGGAGGAGGAGGAAGAGGAGGAGGGCAGTAGGAGCCGGCTCCTGCAGGTGCAGGGCTCGGCCTACCACTGCGCGTGTGGCTGGAAGAGCCGCCTGAAGGCCATGGCTGTGGGCCATTTGATGAAGAAGCACGAGTTCCCCAAGCCGTACGCCATGCACACACTCCAGCAGCTAGGCAGGGGGCCAGCTGCCACCAACGCGCACCCCAACTGCTCTGTGGACGCCCACCATCACCGCCCCGGTGGAGCCGGGCAGAGAAGCAGCCTGGCCCTCCTCCAGGAGGAGAAGGAAGTGCTCGCAAAGTTCATCAGCTATAGGCAGAGCCGCTTTGTCTGTTTGTTATGTGGCTGGAGGTGCAAGATGAAAGGTGAACACCCTGTCCTGGAGTTATACCTGTAGGGTTCACCTGGTGGTGTACCTGTAGGGTGCACCTTTTCTTAACCTGTTGATGTAGGATACACCTGGTCATGTACCTGTAGATTCACATGCGTGTGTGTGTGTGTGTGTGTGTGTCCGTGCATATCCAGGCTTCGCCGTCAACCATGTGGTGGCGGCCCACCAGGTGCCCTGCCAGTACACCTGCCAGGTGTGCTCCTCGTCCTTCCTGCTGCCCTCTCAGCTGCAGCAGCACCTGAACCTGCAGCACCGGCCGGGCCACTACGGCTGCCCCTACTGCACCTTCCGCTCCAACTGCCTGACCGGGTTCAAGAGGCACCTCCGTCACTGCAGCGCACGCCAGGAGGAGCAGCAGGAAGCTGGGGAGAAGGGGGAGCAGGAGTGTGTGGATGAGGGGGAGAAGAAGAGTGTTGAGGCAGAGGAGGAAAAGCGGGGGGCTGTGGAGGAGGAGGAGCAGGACGGGAGGAGGAGAAGTCGGAGGAGGAGGGGTTGTGGTTGGAGAGCTGTTTCTGAGTGACGACTGATGGTTTTTCTATTCTGCTGACGGTTATTATTGTGCACAGGAATGCACAATCTAAATATCGCTTTTCGTCATATTCTTCTTCACACCAAATTTGTGCAATTAATGGAGGCTAAAGGACTGAACCTTGGGATTCAAACTGTATTACAAAGGTCTACTTCTGTATAGCTGTGCTATGTATTTTTCATTTTTGTAAACTATACTTTTTGAGATAATTGCAATCAAACATGCAAAAACCTCCCTTAGAGATAACATTGAGCCTAGCTTTCCATTGTTACGTTTGACATTGTTACGTGATCCTCCGGTTGTGGAAGGGAGGCTCGGCGGTTCGGTCCCCACCTCAACTAAAATGTATCTCAATGATTACGGGCTTTCCTATGCACAAGCAATTTCTGGCGTGGAATTGCATTTTCTAGTTGTTAATAAATTAGGGTTCACGCATCATTTGTCGCCCCCTGGTGTCTGTGGGCGGTAACTGCACGTCAGTTCACCCCCTAAAATCAAACATCAATGCAGCCTGACTCAGACTATGCGTAAAGTCCTATTTTTTGGATCCTAGAATTTTAGTTGAAAGTATCCAGTTATATATTTATATTAATATATGTATATTAAATACATCTATTAACATAAATATATAGCTGGACCCTATTTAATAAATGTTATACATTTCTCTTAGTCCTCCGCCGATAGAGGGCGCAGCCTCCATTTTGAGAGAATTAATGGTACAGCAGAAGAAGTAGTGTGACCCTGGTCAACATGGACTATCTCGAAACTTGAAACTGTCCTTATTCAACCGATCAAGGTGATCGATAAGCGTCAATCACGACGCCGGAGGCCGCCATGGTGCTGCGGTCTCTGTGTGCTTTGAGGGCCCAGGCCGGCGCGTCTCTGGACGGGCTGCCTGCCGCCCTGCAGCACGGCGCCTCCGGCACGGGGCTCGTCCTCCGGTCGCTGTCCACGGACGTCTTCCAGAACCTCGCGCTGGAGGACTGGATCCACGACAACGTGGATCTCCAGAGCCGCAGTATCCTGCTACTGTGGAGGAACTCGCCCACCGTGGTGGTTGGGCGGCACCAGAACCCGTGGCAAGAGTGCGATCTGCGACTGATGAGGCGGAGCGGTGTGCCCGTGGCGCGGCGTCGCAGCGGCGGCGGGACGGTGTACCACGACCCGGGTAACCTCAACCTGACGTTCTTCACCTCTAGGAAGAACTACGACCGCTCCCGGAACCTCCGGGTGGTCACTGGCGCGCTGGAGGCGCTGCGGCCGGGGATCGACGTCCAGGCGACGGACCGCTTCGACCTGTTACTCGATGGTCGCTACAAGATTTCAGGTGGGGAGAGAGCTTCTGTTCGGACATTGTTGTGGTAAAAAACGAATCCCATCAGAAGGGGGCACCGGCACGGGAGACGACAGTGAGTGCTGAATGAAATCAACCGAGGTGTTGGGTTATACTAAAAAAAATCAACATTTAATATGGAGTTGTTAACAAGTGAAGAGGCACAGTTCAACGGAGAGCAATACACTTGATACAGCTTTCTCACAAGTGCGCGCCAAGTAGATATTTGACATAGAGACTTTATTAATCTCCGAAGGAAATAAAATACCAAAATAAACAATAAAAATAAAGTAAATACAAAAATGCAGTGGAATTGTAAAAATACCATAGAATAGCGATATTATATACAATATCAGTTTGATGTGAATATGATAATATCAGTACGGAATGTAATTAACACGTATCACATATGATGTGAAATGTATGTTTCGGTTGATTTACAGGTTGTACAGGTTTATTTAGTCGTGTTCTGTGATGGAGGATCTAAGTGAGGCAGATGAGATGTAAACTCTTATTGCAGCGGGGTTGAATGAGTCTTGCTGAAACTGCTCTTTAGCCATTAGCTTTGTCCAGTGTAGTGTGGAGGGGGTGGGAGGGATTGTCCATAATTGCCAGCAGTTTTGCCAGCATCCTCTCTTCCACGGTGACAAGCTTAGAGCCAACAACAGACTCTGCCTCTTAATAAGTTTATTCAGTTTGTTGGCGTCCTTTGTTCTGATGCCCGCACCCCAGGACACCGCGGCAAAGAAGATGGTGCTCGCCACAACAGACTGATAAAACATCTGCAACATCTTGTTGCAGACATTGAACGACCTGAGCCTCCACAGGAAGTAAAACCGGCTCTTGTAAACGGCCTCTGAATTTATGGACCAGTCCAGTTTATTGTCCAATGTGACACCCATGTACCTCTAACCCACCAATGCCGACAGGAGAGGGCAGTGGCTTGTTCCTCCTGAAATCCACCACCATCACCCTCGTCTTTGCCACGTTCAGCTGCAGGTGGTTCTCCCCACACCACTTCAGAAAGGGAAAAGTATTGTTGGCAGGCCTTTTATAGGGTAAGGTGAACAACGCCGAGGGTACAGATGACCCAGACAGGGATACTGAAATATTACTTAAGGTAGGGACAGACTCCACTTTCTGCCCTAGCCCATTCTTCCAGATGAACACTCCAGACGAGTCTCTGCTCGTTCCCAAGGCCTTTAGTTCTTCTGTGGCCCAAACAGACCAGGGCACAGGGTCGAGGCCCGGGTCACGTAATCATCACTAGTGGCGTGTCACGTTCACAATGGAATTGGGGAGTGTTGGTCAAACGTGAGGCCCACCACTTTGGTTGTACCCAGGTATTCAGGCACAGAGAAAAGCAGGTAAATAAATCCGATAACTTTCATGTGGTATAAGTGCTCAAAAAGTAGGAGTGCTCACAAGAATGACTTGAAGGAAAAGGCCTGTGGGTTAATTTCCATCACAACATACTGTAGATTTGCTATTGATCTGGATACATGTTATAGATTGTATCGATCAATACGTTATTGATCTATAGTTTACTATCTATATATGATATGTATAGTTAATTGATCTGTTATGATGGGTTGGTATATTGATGTATTAATATTATCTTATTGATGGGTTATTGGTGTGCTAAAATATAATGATGTTATTGAATTGATATTAAATAATTATTGGGTTATTGATGGGTTTTTGATGCATTCATAATATTATAGACGTGTTGATGGGTTATTGATGTATTCATAATGTTATTCATTGGTTGTTGATGGGTAATTGATGTATTAATAATGTTATTAATTGGCTATTAATCTATAGATTGTATATGTGATTAGGCACGGCTGCTAAGCTTGGCCGTACTGCAGCCTACCACCACTGCACCCTGCTGTGCTCTGCTGACCGGCGACTGCTGTCCACACTGCTCCACCCCACCTGCCCCGGTATCCATAGCAACGCCACCGCCAGCCTCCCCTCCCCCGTCCGTAACCTGTTGGACCACGACCCCTCCCTGACCACAGACGGCATCCTCCATCAGCTGGCAGAGCAGTACCTCTCAGGTTACCGGCTCACCCTCTCCTGTCTCACAGCTTTCCGTCTCGCCCTCTCCTGTCTCACTCTCAAAGGTTACCCTCTCCTGTCTCACTCTCACAGCTTACCGTCTCGCCCGCTCCTGTCTCACTCTCTCCTGTCTCACTCTCAAAGGTTACCTTCTCACCCTCTCCTGACTCACTCTCACGGGTTACCGTCTCACCCTCTCCTGTCTCACTCTCTCCTGTCTCACTCTCAAAGGTTACCCTCTCACCCTCTCCTGTCTCACTCTATCCTGCGTCACTCTCTCCTGTCTCACTCTCTCACGTTAACTAACGTTTCCCCTCGTTGGCCCGTGTCCTATCCTGGCGATGTGTGTCCTCAGAGTTCGGCATGCGCGGGGGGAAGGCCGGCGCCGTGCCGGTGCAGCCCGCCAATGAGCAGACCTTTGCCGGGATCGAGCAGCGCGCTGCACTGCTGCGCAGCTGGGACTGGACCCACGGGAAGACCCCAGCGTTTAGCGTCGACACGGTCCTGGGCCTCAGAGACCCCGCCCACCGAGGGACCTCCGCCGCAGGTGCCGTGGCGGGCGTGCGCCTGGAGGTGAAAGCCGGCCGGGTGGCGAGCTGCGAGCTCTCCGTGCCCCCAGATTGGCTCCCAGTTGGACCATGCGCCGAGCTGGCCTCCCTGCTGGTCGGGGCGCGTTTCTGCCCATCGGAGGTGGCGCCGATCACCGCGGCGTTCCTGCGGTCCCATGGCGCGGCCGAGGAGATGAGGCTCCGCAACCTTTGTGACAGTATCGTCGCTCTGATGTGATTCAATAAAGTTTTTCAGTTTTTTTTTATTTTTTATGTTTATGTCGAATAAATAAAAGCGAAAAACGTCCACAAACAAGCGCTTGGATCATGTGTTTTTTCATGCGGTACGTCCATTCATAGCGTTCGTATGATGTTAACTAATTAAGTCTGCCTTCGCACGGCAGAACAATGCGCACCGCTGCGCAATAGGGACGCTCCCAACACTCAGGCCCGATGCGCGCAGAATGCGCAGCCTCCCCGGGCCCCACGCAACAACCCATATGCGCCGATGGTGAGCACATAGGTCCGTGTACCATTTCTCCCTCACGGATTTCGTTCCCTCCCGAAGCTGCGTTTTTTTCCACCACCGCGATGGGCAAGAAACAGAAGAAGTCGGCGGATGACAGGTGAACACCCAGCGTCGGACGAATGCCGGCCCGCCTTATTGAGTGTCTCCCCGTGGAAAGCGAAAGCCATGATGCTTTAAGACGCCACACTGAGCGGGCTAAGCTAGCCGCTAGCCCCTGCATTCGCGCGTGTGTGTTAACTAGCTAGCTAGCTAGAGCCTCTGGGTTTATTCGCTACCATCCAGTGTTGATCCCTGATACTGATACTGTGTGTGTGTGTGTGTGTGTGTGTGTGTGTGTTGGGGGGGGGGGGGGGTTAGATGGTTACCAGTTTAACTAGTTTCGTTTTGCTAACCAAATGAACTGTTGCTAACTAAAGAGGGTGATCACCAGTCCTCATGAATACCCTGCTGCGTTTTGGTGTGTGTGCCGATGACTGTGTGTGTCGATGTCTGTATTTCGATGTGTGTCATCATCCTGTCCATTGTGTTTGGTGTCCCCTCTCCATTCACCCTCTGACACAAGGTTTGGGCAGGGGAGGGGGGGGGGATAGATAGACACGGGGAGAGAGAAAGAGCGATGTCTCTCGTCAGCAACAGGGAGGGCTATACACATGCAGTGCATTCAGAAAGTATTCAGACCCCTTCATTTTTTCACATTTTGATATGTTGCCGCTTCATACAAATATAATTTAAATACATTTTTCCTCAATCTACACTCAATATCCCATGATGACAAATCAAAAACAGGATTTTAGAATTATTTTGCAAATTTATTAAAAGGGAAAGGACTGTTTCTTACAGTCAGTCCTTTTAGGTGCTTTTTTGCAAACTCCAAGCAGGCTTTCTTGTGTCTTTTACTGTGGAGAGGTTTCCATCTGGCCGTCTGCCATAAAGCCCAGATCGGTTGAGAGTTGCCTTGATGGTTGTCCTTCTGGTAGTTTCTCCTATCTCTATGTCAGTGACCATGAGATTGTTGTTCACCTCTTTTACCAAGGCCCAATTACTCAGTTTGGCGGGGGGGGGGGGGGGGGGGGGGGCAGGGGCAGCGCTAGGAAGATTCCTCATTGTTCCAAACTTATTACATTTAAGAATTATGGCCACTGCTCTTGGGAACTTTCAATGCAGCAGATATTTTTTGTAGCCTTCCCCAGATCGTTGCCTCAACACAATCTTGTCTTTGAGCTCTACAGGCAGTTCCTTTGACCCTCGTTTTGCGCTGATATGCATTGTCAGTTGTGAGACCTTTAGGCGTGTAAAGTGTAAAGGGGCATTTAGCAGACGCGTTTGTCCAAAGCGACTTACAATCAGTACATTTGTGGGGTTCGACATGTGGACAGTTGGAGGAGGAGGGGGGATCAAGGGGATCGAACCGACAACCTGCTCTGTCCACCCGCTCTACCTACTGAGCTACTGGTATGAACATGATTTGGAAAGGCACATGTCTTTCCGAAGGCACGTGCCCCCCCCCCCAAAAAAAGGGGAAAAATCCCTTTTAGTCCGACCGACTTGCCGGTTGTAAACTTGCGTTAAGACCGACTCTTCAAACAACTAATGCAAATACAGTAAAACCTATTCATTATATTTTAGTGAGTATTGTGAATATAAATTGCTACATACACACGTAGGCTACGCTCTTTCTTTTATAACCTGTGGTGTCATCTATGATTATGTTTACACCATTGGGTTCCGCGTGGTTTACGGTCACACTATAGTATGAACTATATGACACGTTCGCTTCATTCATCAATGGTTTGCGCTTGTCTGTTGTGATGGCTGCAGTAAAGACAATGTTCGCGGTCACCGTTCAAAGTTGTGTTCAGGCACCGTAGCAATAAAAATAAATAAATAAATAAAAAAGCATTGAAATGTCTCGACACCGCTATAACGTGGCACAAAGTTATGGAAGAACTGTGCCCAGATCTTAACCCATCCCTTCTCCCCTCGAGTCTTACAGTGACGTGTCGACTGATGTCAAGGAGACCGCTAAACTTCTACAGGTTGGAGACGCAGTCAGTGACGTCACGATATGCACATTTATTTACATTGATAGCTACGTAATCACCACGACCAAAATTTTAATTTGATTTTGAAAAAAAAAATAGACCTATCTACCGACCCTTTTTTTGGGTTGTTACTGCAAATAGAAATAATTTTACGGATGGCCTTGTGGGGTGAGCAAAGATTGATGAAGGGAAAATTTAGTTTAAATGTATACATTTAAACTTAGTTTAGTTTAAATGCATACATAACAAAATGTGAAAAAGTAAAATGGTCGGAATAATTTCTGAATGCACAACGTGTATGTATGTATGTATGTATGTGTCAGCACCATGGAGGACTTGGAGGATATATACATATGTGTGTGTGTGTGTATATATATATATATATATATATATATATATATATATGTATATATAGAGATATATATGTGCATATGTCAGTAACAGGGACGATGACGTTGCTGCCCTGGCAGCAGAGATTGAGGGCGCCGGTTCCAACAAGGAACAGACCAAGACCAAGAAAAAAAAGAAAGCTGCCAAGAAGGACGACTACGAGTGAGTCTTGTCTGTCTCTGTCTGTCTGTACATCTACCTGTCTGTCAGTCTACCAGTCTCTCATCCCGTGTCTCGCTGTCCTCAGTGAGGAGGAAATCCTGAAGGAGTTGGAGGAGCTGTCCCTGGAAACACTCGGAGACAAGGTGAGACAGGGTCTCCATGGTTACTACCTGGAGACAAGGTGAGCCATTGTGAGACAGGGTCTCCATGGTTGCTACCTGGAGACATTGTGAGACAGGGGCTCCATAGTTACTACCTGGAGACAAGTTGACAGGGTCTCCATGGTTACTACCTGGAGACGAGGTGAGACAGGGGCTCCATAGTTACTACCTGGAGACAAGTTGACAGGGTCTCCATGGTTACTACCTGGAGACGAGGTGAGACAGGGTCTCCATGGTTACTACCTGGAGACGAGGTGAGACAGGGTCTCCATGGTTCTTACCTGGAGAAAAGGTGAGACAGGGTCTCCATGGTTACTACCTGGAGACAAGGTGAGACTAGAGCTGTGTCCCAATTCAGGGGCTGCATCCTTCGAAGGACGTGGCCTTCGCGGCCTTCAAAGGCAACTCCTTCTTTGGGACTTTTGAAGGACGCGGCCTTTGAAGGCGACTCCTTCTTTGGGACCTTCGAAGGCCGCGTCAACCATTTTTAAATTAGATGGTCTAGCCTTTGAAGCATTTACTACTTAACATTACTACTTAATAAAATGAAGAAAAAACAAACAGAAGAAAGAAGAAGGAAAAGAAGAAAAGATGTTAGACATCAACAATTTTTTTTTAAATTGCTTTGCTGGTGGAGTTTTACAGTCTGGAAATAAAGCAGGGATAATAAAAGTAGTAAAATGTTAGTAATTAGTAAAAGCACAAGTAGTAATAAGTAAAAGTAATTAAATATAAAAACCCAATATTTACATTTACCGGTAAATGTAAATTCATCGCCGCTTGGTGTCGCCATTGTCATTTTACTGGCTCTGAACAGCGGCGCGCAAAGGATCTTGGGATATTGGAGGCCGTGAAGGATACTTTCGGTGCATCCTCCAAAAAGAGGAAAAAGAAGGCCACATTTGAAGGCTGCATTTGAAGGAGCCTTGGAATTGGGACAGCCTTTGTGACGTAATCGGCCTTCAAATGCGTGCTTCGAAGGATGCAGCCCCTGAATTGGGACACAGCTTAGGTCTCCTTGGTTACTGCCATGGTTTCCTGAAGACATGGTTACTGCTGGGGTTGACTAGACTTACTAGATGTTTAGGACCTCCAGGTGATGGTTACTTCTAGACCAGCCAGATGTTGGTGATGGTTACCTGTAGACCAGCCAAATGTTCAAGACCTCTAGGTAACTATACGTCATGTGTGTGTGATGCAGCAGAAATCAGACGCCACAGAAGAAGAGCTGGCAGAGCCTCCTAAGCCAGGGAAGAAGAAAAACAGGAAGGGCAAGAAAGGAAGTGTTGCGGAGGAGGAGGAAGATGAGGAGCTGGATGAAGATGCTAAGAGGCCACACAACCACGGCAAAAAGGTAGCTTCCTTGATAGCCTTCCTTGATAATACTTCGAGTGCAGTATATATAGTCTTACATATGGTATGTAGTATCAGTTGGTGTAGTATAGTAATAGTCATTTATAGTACTATAATATAGTCTTAAAGTAAGATAATATCATGTAATATGCAGGGCCGGGACTCGATTAAAAAAAAAAAAATCTAATTAATTAGAGGCTTTGTAATTAATTGATTGAAATTAATCGCATTTTTAATCACATATAAATATTTGACCTGAAAACAGTGAGAAGCAATTTTTTAGTCATCTGGTTGGGTGTGGGTCATTGTACTTGGAGTTGGGCTAACGTCCACGCTAGCTTCCACGCTAGCTGCTCTATCTTTTGCATTGAGGTGATACTTGAGGCTTGATGTGCTGAGGTAATATGCGTATTCCTTGTTGCATAATTTGCATACAACCGTTCTCTTATCGACAGTTCCATCCATCCACGGGGCCAATTAAAGCAGTCTCATCAGCTTCTTCCTTCATGTTTGGTTTATTGTTGTTTGAAGTCATGAACGTTAGTTGGTGCTCCAGTATAATCGGTATGCCTGAAACTCACCCAGTGAGAAACGTTCCGCGGTGCAAAAATAAGTGTGATTAAAATGCTTTCATTTTTTTAACCTGTTAGTTTTTGTGTAATTAATTAATCTTAATTGACGCGTTAAAGTAATACGTAATGTTCTCTTCCTCATCCTCAGGTTGCTTTCCTCTCTGATGAAGAGGAGGAGCAGGGGACCGTCGGAGGAGGAGGAGTCAAGGCTGACAGGAAACTCTCAGCGGAAGAGGAAGAGGAGGAGGTGAAAGGAGGAGGAGGGGCAACACAGGAGGAGGTGCTGGAGGTGGAGGAGGATCAGCAAGAGGAGCAAGAGGGAGGTTTCAAGATGAAGACGGCAGCACAGAAGAAAGCAGAGAAGAAGGAGAGGGACAGGAAGAAGAAGGAGGACGAACGCCTCAAAAACAGGAAGCTGAAGGAGAAGGAGGAGGCAGAGCCAAAGAAGACTGAAGATACACCCACCCTGGCAGAGCCAATTGTGGAAGAGGAGCCAGAGGCAGCCGAGCCGATGGGAGAAGGTAAGGAAATGAATAAACACATGCTAACATATGGACACATGCTAATATATAAAAACATGCTAACATATCAATGCATGCTAGAACTCATGGGTCTCTGTTTGGATTAACGCTGGATTAAGGCTAATTAAAGCTATTTAAGGCTAGTTTCTGCACAGTAGCTGATGTGTTGGCTCTGTGGTTCCAGAGGAGGCAGAGGGCACCAAGAAAAAGGACAAGAAGAAGAAGAAGGGGGAAAAGACGGAGAAGGAGGAGCGCAAGAAGGGGCCCAGCAAAGCCACCGTGAAGGCCATGCAGGAGGCACTGGCCAAGATGAAGGAGGTGACCTCACAGCCAACCCCTGGTTTATAACTAACAATAGCTTCAGCTAACATCCATCTGTGGTTGATTGGTCATGTGTTAACGAGGTGTTTGATTGGGCTGTGAGTTAAGGAGCTGTTTGATTGGGCGTGGGTTAACAAGGTTGGGTTGGATTTCAGGAGGAGGAGCTTGTCAAGAGGGAGGAGGAGGAGAGATTACGAAAAATAGAAGAGATGGAACAGCAACGACTCGAGCAGGTACGTGCACACACACAGACCCGCACACACACAGCCATGCTGTACATCCCGTAACCTCCCGTAACCTGTAACCTTCAGGAGCGTCTGGACCTGGAGAGGAGAGAAAAGCGCAAGCAGAAGGAGAAGGAGAGGAAGGAGCGCCTGAAGAAGGGGGGCAAGCTGCTCACCAAGTCCCAGAAAGAAGCCCGGGCTCGGGCTGAGGCCACGCTCAAGATGCTCCAGGCTCAGGGTTAGAACCACACTAATGCACCCGGACCCTTTGTGTGTGAAAGCTAACATACCTAGACCCTTTACCCTGAAAATAAACACACCCAGACCTCTCAAAACTGAAGCTAATGAACCCAGACCTCTCAAAACAGAAGCTAATGAACCCAGACCCATCAAAGCTGAAGCTAATGCACTTGGACCCCTCAAAACTGAAGCTAACTCACCTGGATCCTTGAAACCGGAAACTAACTCACCTAGATGCTTTAACCTGAAACAAACTCGCTTTGAAACCTGAAACTAACCCCCCTAAACCCTTTAAACTGGAAACGTTTAATCTGCTAGCCTTAGCCTTGACCTATGAACTGATTCAGTGTGCGTGTGTGTGTGCGTGTGCTAGGTGTCGAAGTGCCATGTAAAGACTCTATGCCAAAAAAGAAGCCAGTTTATGGAGACAAGAGGAAGAAGAAGCCAACAACCCAGGCTACCCCAACAGAAGGTACAGTACAACTTAACTAGACCGCTAGTCAACCAGGTAGTTGACCTCTTCATCCCGAGAGTGCCGGGATATGGGCACTCTCGCCATCTTTAGGCATCAACACATGACAAAGTAGCCATTGTAAGCTAAGTGAAACACAATTCTAACCCCAAACAAAATAAGAAACATGTAGGTGTGTTTTGTGCATATGCACAGGATTTGTGATGTTTTTCCCCTCATGTGATCTACACAAACTACAGTATATGTCTTCACTGATTTCAATAGTCCAAACCATATCACTCTGTGACCAAACCTCAACAAATATCGCTTTTGCATTATTGCAACCAAAAATCATATGTATCCAGGCTCTGGGCAACATTTTACAACCGCACATTATGTTTTATAATCAATTTATACCAGTGAGCAGAGAGTTTCACAGCCTTGCTGACATAGGGGCGGCAGTAGCTCAGTGGGTAGAGCGGGTGGACAGAGCGGGTCGTCCACTAACCGTAGGGTCGGTGGTTCGATCCCCTTGATCCCGACTTCCAAAACTGTCTGCATGTCGAAGTGTCCTTGAGCAATACACTGACCCCTGAACCCCACCTTGCTCCCCAGGCGCTGATCACAGCAGCCCACTGCTCCTATGTACAATAGTCAATAGGATGGGTCAAATGCAGAGAACGAATTTCGTTCCCATGTCTAAAAAACATGGGAATGACAATGAAGACCAAAAGGTCCCAGTAAATAAATAAAACATCTATATTGCATCTATGGTGCAATTTAGATGGTTTGCCCTAAATATTCAGTGGAGGCGCCAAACAAACAGTGGGTTCTCAAGATATCCACCTGTTTGTGTCTCATCGTGTTTATGTCATAATTTTTGCATTGAACGTCTTGTTTGAGACTCTGCCTCAATGTTCTTCTATTAAAACCGCTCTGTCTTTGCTCCACTTCACTTTATTGGCATAAATTGAGCCGGGTACTCGTCACATATCGTGCTATAGGGTGACCAACTGATAATGACTAGGAGATAAACAGGACCTTTATTTCTCTTGAAATTGAATCAATTCAATTCCATTTATGCTGTGTGTTATTCTCACTGACCAAATAGCATCCACATTGAATAATTTAATTGCACAACAATCTCATTCGGTTAACTCCTCTATGCCTTAGGAGCCCCTGAAGTGGTGTCACCATCATCTGAGACCCCAGAATGCATTGTCATGGAGACGGAAGAGGCTCCCGCGCAGCCAGGTAGGTGTCGTTCTGGGCGGCCACACCACAGCCCAGTATTCATGATCTGATCTCTCGCTCTTGCTCTCTGTCTCTAGAGGTGAAAGCAGAACCAGCTGTAGACGACTGGGAGGCCATTGTCAGTGATGATGAGAAGGGTAAATACACAAATAATTCATTATATGTATATTGCGTAGAAGGTAGTTGAAGAAGGTCCTCACAAAGGGGTATTAACGTGTGTGTGTGTGTGTGTGTGTGTCAGACTTGGAGTAGGTCTTCACAAACGGGTATTAACGTGTGTGTGTCAGACTTGGAGGAGGACCTCACAAACGGGTATTAACGTGTGTGTGTTTGTGTGTCAGACTTGGAGGAGGTTCTCACAAACGGGTATTAACATGTGTGTGTGTCAGACTTGGAGGAGGTCCTCACAAACGGGTATTAACGTGTGTGTGTGTCAGACTTGGAGGAGGTCCTCACAAACGGGTATTAACGTGTGTGTGTGTCAGACTTGGAGGAGGTCCACACAAACGGGTATTAACGTGTGTGTGTGTCAGACTTGGAGGAGGTCCTCACAAACGGGTATTAACGTGTTTGTGTGTGTGTGTGTGTGTGTCAGACTTGGAGGAGGTCCTCACAAATGTGTATTAACATGTGGGTGTGTCTTAGACTTGAAGAAGGTCCACATCGAGGTGAAGGAGACCCCTGCCCTCCTTCAGCCCGCCAAAGAAGCCAGCGAGGAAGACGAGGAGGAGGATGACGAGGAGGATGAGGCGGAGAGCGACGTGGATGAGAAGGAGGTGCAGGGGAAAGGAGGCGCGAAGGACAGTGAGGAGGAGGACGAGGAGGAGGAGGAGGAGGAGAGCAGCGACAGCGATGAGGACGACGGCCGCACCAAGGAGGAGCTCGTCTACGACCGCGCAAAGAAGCGCATTGAGGTTTCTGCGCACTTTCGTACGCACGCTGCGTGGTTGTGTCATTTGAAATGTTTCTTTACACGCTGTGGTTGGCTGGCATGTTTCCGTAGAAGCGGCGGGCCGAGAACATAAAGAACATCGACTTGGAGAAGTTGAGGTCCCCGGTGGTCTGCGTCCTGGGCCACGTTGACACCGGCAAGACCAAGATCCTGGACAAGGTACTTGGCTAGCACCTAGCCACTAGCTTGCGGCTGCTGGCCCATAGCTGCTAGCGCGTGGCTGCTAGCCTATAGCCGCTAGCACCCATCCGCCGGGATACAATCTCTCTAGGATCACGCTGCTAGCCTCTAGCACGGGCCAGCAGAGGGTTGACAGCGTGGGTGATGACGTGTCACTGTGTGTGCATAGCTGCGTCACACAAACGTCCAGGATGGAGAGGCTGGAGGGATCACTCAGCAGATTGGAGCCACCAACGTTCCCCTGGAGACCATCATTGAGCAGACCAAGATGGTTAAGAACGTACGTTGTCCTGTATCACATGTAACATGTATCACATGCAACGTGTATCACATGTAACATCACACATACAAATAGCAGAGCAGGATGGTTAAAAACGTACAATAACATGTTACAAGCATTACATGTGACATATATAATGTAATGTATATCACATGTAACATATACACACATACGTATAGCAGACCAGGACCAGGTTGGCGATATTCCCTGTGTTGTGTACAACGTGTGATATTAATGGTGTTGTGTATGACAGCCAAATGATCTTAACTGTGTTGTGATCCCAGTTTGATAAAGACACCCTCAGGATCCCTGGCATGCTCATCATAGACACACCGGGTCACGAGTCCTTCAGGTAATCTCTCACCTAGTTATCACAGTAACTAACTGGTTAACACTTCATAACCAGATACCCTTGTTAGTTATCAAAGTAACTAGCTGGTTAACGCATCCTAACCAGAAACCGTAGCTAGTTATCAAAGTAACTAGCTGGTTATTCTCTTAACCAGGCACACTGGCTAATAAGTTACCACAGTAACTAGCTGGCTAACACCCCTTAGCTAACCTTCTGGCTAGTAAATACCTTAACTAGCTACTTTCTTTCTCTACCTGGTTGTCAGTCTGTCGCTCTGTCTGTCTGCTGAACCTGTCTTTGTCTCTACCAGTCTCTCTATAGTAGCATGTCTGTCTCTACCCGTCTGTTTGCAGTAACTTCTGTGTCTCGACGCAGTACCCTCCTCACCTGTCCCCAGTCTGTCTCCCACCTGTCTCTCTGCGGTAACCTGTCTGTCTCTCACTCCCACCCGTCTGCTTGCAGCAACTTGAGGAACCGTGGAAGCTCTCTCTGTGATATAGCCATCCTGGTGGTGGACATCATGCACGGTTTGGAGCCCCAGACCCTGGAGTCTATCAACCTCCTGAAGGAGAAGAAGTGTCCCTTCATTGTGGCCCTCAACAAGGTACACATGTTATAAACCTAGTATATAGCACAGTATGTATAATATACCCATGTGTAAATATACACATATTTCAATACGTTTTATACGTATGTTTGCAGGTGGACCGTCTCTATGACTGGAAGAAGAGCCCTGACACAGACGTCGTGGCCACCCTGAAGAAGCAGAAGAAGAACACCAAGGATGAGTTTGACGTGAGGACCAAGGCCGTCATCATGGAGTTCGCTCAGCAGGTCTGTCCTCTGAAGTCCCTGTGGACTCTTACCTGGACTCTGTCTAGAGCCTCTAGAGGAGCCTCTAAAGGCTCTCTAGAGACTCTAAAAGAGACCCAACCACTTCCAGTTCCTTCTTCAGTAGACTAATGTGTGTGTGTGTGCACGCGTAGGGTCTGAACGCGGCCCTGTTCCACGAGAACAAGGACCCGCGCACTTTCGTGTCCCTGGTCCCCACCTCAGCCCACAGCGGCGATGGGATGGGGAACCTGATCGCGCTGCTGGTGGACCTGACCCAGACCATGTTAGCCCGGCGCCTGGCCCACTGCGACGAGCTGCGTGCGCAGGTCATGGAGGTGAGTTGCCACCGCTGATGCTCAGGTGTTTGCCTGTGATTGTTGGTGGTTTTGTGTGGACAGTATCAGGCGTTGTCCAGGTGTTGGGGGAACACTAGACGACGTGTTATGCTAGTGTCCCTCGTGTGTGAATAGTATAACATGGTAACGTGGACCAGGTGTGGGGGGGGGGGGGACACTAGATGACAAGTTATACTGTTTGCACTCTAGCGATACTAGCATTAAAAGTGTATAGGGAACACTAGATGACATGATATGCTCATATCTCCAGTGTGCTAATAGTACAACATATGTTCCAGGTGTATGGGGAATACTTGCCGACATGTTATGCTAGCGTTGCAAGAGTGAATAGTATAACATGTTGTCCAGGTTTATGGAGAAAACCATACAACAGTTTCTGCTAGCGACCTCCAGTGTATGAGTGGCATAACAGGTAACATGTGGACCATGTATGAGGGGAACACGAGACAACATGTTATGCTAGAACCTCTAGTGTGTTAACAGTGTTACATGTTGTCCAGGTGTAGGAGGAACACCAGGCGACATATTATGCTAGCACCTCTAATGTGTGAACAGGATAACATGTTGACAAGGAAGATGGGGATCACCAGACGACATGTAATGCTAGAACACCAAGCGACATCAGAAAGATGTTTATTGGCAAGTAGGTTTGCACATACAAGGAATTTGACTTGGTTGGTGCGTGACAGTAAACAATAAACAACTAGAAAATGTAATTCCATGCAAGGAACTACTTGGGCATAGGAACGCCCATAATCATTGAGATATATTCAGTTTAGGTGGGGATCGAACCGCCGACCCTCCGGTTAGTGGACATCCCGCTCTACCCACTGAACTATGCCGTTGCTCAGTAAACGTTTACAGCTAGAAAGCGATTTGCGGAGTCAAACGTAACAATTGGAAAGCTATCAATGTTATCTCTATGAAGTTTGAGCATTTTTAATCGCAAATATCCCCAAAATTATAGAGTTTACAAAAATGAAAAATACATAGCAGGGGTCCAGCCACAATCTTTCCTGCCCGCCTCAGGGTCCTGGAGGTATACAGGTCCTGGAGGGCAGATTGCAGCCGATCACCTGTGAATGATTGCCGCAGTCTGCCCTTGTCCTTGGCAGTGGCAGCAGCATCCAGATGAGAGATGAGATTAACTGTATTTATCCCCAATGGGAAATTAGGTTGTTGTTGCAGCAGCCGCAGATATACAAATACAGTAAAAACAATATATATAATTAAAATGTATGAAAATAAAAATGAAGTGCATTTCCGTTTTAGGGAAATGTTGTACAGTCTGATGGCACCATTAAGGAATGCTTAAGGAATGCTTAAGGCAGCGGGGTTGAAAGAGTCTGTTTGCTGAAGCTGCTCTTAAGCTTGTCCAGAGTTTTGTGGAGGGGATGACGGACATTGTCCATGATCACCAGCAGTTTTGCCAGCATCCTATCCTCCACCACCTCCTCCAGGGTGACAAGCTTAGCCAACAACATGACTCAACATGACCTTGCCTTTTTAATGAGTATATTGAGTCTATTTGCGTCGCTTCGCTTTGATGCCCGCACCCCAGGACACCACAGTGAAGAAGATGGTGCTCGCAACAGACTCATAAAACGTTTAGCATCCGGTTGCAGACGTTGAAGGACCTGAGCCTCCTCAGGAAGTAAAGCGGCTCAGGCCCTCCGGGTAAACTGCATCCGTGTTTGAAGTCCACTCCAGTTTGTTGTCCAGCACCACATCCAGGTATTTGTAAGATTTCACCACGTCGACGTCAACCCCACCAATGCAGACTGGAGAGGGCGGAGGCTTGTTCCTCCTGAAGTCCACCACCATCTCTTTTGTCTTTGCCCCATTCAGCTGCAGGTGGTTCTCCCCACACCACTTAACAAATTTGCCGACAAGGTCCCTGTACTCATCCTCCCTCCCACCCTCTACAGGCCAATAGACACAATGGCTGTGTCATCAGAGTACATCTGCAGTTGACATGACTCACTGTGGTACTTAAAGTCTGCAGTATAGGTGGTGAAGAGGAATGGAGACGGCACAGTTAGTTCCCTGTGGAGTGCCGATGTTGCCGATCAGACGGACAGACACAGTTCTTTAATCTTAAAAAACAGCAACCCATGTGACGAGGGGAGAATCCACCTGCATGTTCTCCAGTTTTGCCTTCAGCAGCTTGGGCTGGATGGTATCAAAGGCGCTGGAGAAGTCAAAAGAACATGACGCGGACCAAGGTGTTGGGTCTATCAGGTAGATGGTAGGTAGGTAGATGATTGCATCAACCCCAATAGTTCAAGTAACTTTATTGTCAAGTGTGCTACATGGCAGGCATATAGCACAGATTAAATTGCAGTCCTCTCAGACCTGCGGTGCAAAATGAATAAAATGGGCAATCAGACAAACAAACAGACAAACAGACCTTGTACAGACAACACAGAAAACACAGAAAAATACAAGTATGAAAAAAAGTGAGGTAGTGCGTTGCTGCAGTGCAAAATATATTCAAAAGACAATCTAAAGTGACAAAGTGAAGTTCAGAGTTTGTGAGTGGTGGTGGGAGGGAGATGGTCTGAGGTCAGATGATGCTGGTGGGTGTGAGGTTAGAGTCTGTGGCAGGGGGCAGAGCAGGGAGGGAGTTGAGCCTCCGGACTGCCTGATGGAAGAAGCTGTCTTTGAGCCTGCTGGTTCTGGCCCGGAGACTCCGCAGTCTCAATACGGGGCTGATATACAAATTGTAGGGGGTCCTGTGATGGGCACACAAGGGGTCTGAGGTGTGCCAGAACAAGCCTCTCCATGACCTTCATGATGTGAGAGGTGAGTGCAATCGGCCTGTAGTCATCCAGTGCCACAGGATGTCCTTTTTTGGGCACCGGAACAAAGCATGATGTTTTCCAGAGCACTGGCACTCTCTGAAGGTGGAGGCTCAGGTTAAAGAGCAGAGCAGGCATTCAGTACGCGAGGGCTGATGCGATCCGGTCCAGCAGCTTATCTTTGATTCAGCTTCTCCAGCTCTCTCCTCACCTGGCTAGCTGTGATGTTAAGTCCAGTCTGGGGGGTGGGGGATGGTGCAGAGTTGTGACTGCTGAAGGGGTTTGTAGGCAGCAGTGGGGGAAGTGCCTGGGGAGGGGCGTGTGACAAAGTCAGTGGTAGGGGCCATCAGGGGCAAAGAGGGTGGTGAATGCTGGTGACTGCTGTGGGGGTCGGTGTGGGGCTGAAGGGCCGGTGTGGGGCTGTAGGGGTGTTGTGTCCAGAGGAGGTTGCTCAGGGGAGCAGCTGGGTGAGCAGGAGTCGAACCTGTGGAAAAACAGGTTGAACTCGTTGGCACATTGTACACGTTGTCCCCTCAGCTGTGCCTCCCATCCCTCTTCTGGAAGCCGGTGATCTCTCTCATACCCCCTCCATGCGTCCCTGGTTTTGTTGTTCTCCTGTAGTTGTCCTTACTCTCCCTGACGCTGTGTTTGAGTTTTCTCTGAACACGCTTGAGTTCTGCTCGGTCCCCTGACCTGAAGGGCCTCTTTCTCTCATTGAGTAAGGGCTTCAGGTCGCTTTTGTGGACCTTATCGTTTCTTATTTCTTATTTTTGATATTTTAATTGGTGTTAATTAGTGTCTTTATTTTTTATCTTTCTTAGTGTTAATTGATATCTTTATTCACATTATTGTTCATGTGGGTCTCTTTGGAAATCCTTTTAATAGTGTGTATGTTACGTAGGCCTGCACGATTAATCGAATTTTCATTGTCATCGCGATGTGAACGTTCGCGGTAAACACATCGCAAAAGCTGGTCTGTAATGCGATAAGTTCGCCACACATACTCAGGCCATCCTTAAAAATATTTGGGTTTGCCATAACCCGACCGACCCTGTCAATTTAGGACCAACCCAAATATTTATTTGTTTTCCCTTTGAGTCCGACCGACTTGCCGGTTGTAAACTTGCGTTAAGACCGACCGTTGTTTTTTTGCTCTTCAAACAACTAAGGCAAATGCAATTAAACCCTATTGATTATATTTTAGTAAGTATTGCAAATATAAATTGCCTACGTACACACATAGGATACGTTTCTTTTATATTCGCTTCATTTCATCAATGGTTCGCGCTTGTCTGTTATGATGGCTGCGGCTGCAGTAAAGAAAATGTTTGCGGTCACCGTTAAAAGTTATACGGGTTCATGCACCGTAGCAATAGGTCCTAAATAAAATAATGCATTGAAATATCTCGACACCGCTATAAAGTGACGTGTCGACTGATGAGACCACTAAACTTTTACGGGTTGGAGACGCAGTCGGTGACGTCACAATATGCAAATTTGTTTAAATTCATACCGATGTATTCACCTTGACCAAAATTTTACTTTCTTTTTTATTATTTTCTTATTTATCGCAAGTCATATCGTCATCGCAATATTAAAGTGTGATCGCACATCGCACATTTTGCTGATATCGTGCAGGCCTAATGTTATGTGGGTCTAAGTCTTGAGCTGCTTGGACCTTGAATTTCCCCCAGGGATCAATAAAGAATCTTGAACCCGGGGTTTGTTGTTTGTTAAACGGCGGACGTCTTTAGTGGGGATGGTTTGTCCATGCAGAACCCAATGTATTCCGAGATGCAGTCGGTGATGCCATCAATGTCCTGGCTGTGTGGTTTGTACAACTCAGTCAGTGGCTTCCACGGCACCCTGCAGTGATTCCATGGCCTGACCTCTCAGCAGACCATTTCCTCACAGTCCTCACTGTCGCTGGAAGCTGCTGAACCAGAGGCTTGTATGATGGGGAGAGCAGGACGAGGTTGTGGTCAGACCTTCCCAGGGGAGCGAGGGCAGTAGAGCTGCATGCATCTTTAACTTTTGCATTCAGCAGATCTATAGTTTTTTCTCTTGTTTTACATTTGACAAACTGGCGGAACGTTGGAAGAGTGAATGAGAGAGAGACGTGGTTGAAGCCAGCTGTGATGATGACGACAGCTCTGGGATGTTTCGTCAGCAGAGCCACAGTCGCACCGTGGATGACGTCACACGCAGCGTCAGCGTTCCCAGATGGCGGAATGTAAACAGTGATGGCGATTACACTTGTAAACTCCCGTGGCAGATAATATGGACGAAGTATGGTGGCGATTAGCTGGATATGGGGGCTGTAGAAGCGCTCTTTCACGGAGATGTGTCCGGGGTGACGCCACCTGTTGTTACTGAGCACGGCGAGCCCTCCACCTCTCTTCTTGCTGCTTGCGGTGGTGTCTCTGTTGGCACAAGACCGTGTGGAAGCCGGCGATGGTGGCGTTCTGTTATCTGCTCATGTAGCCATGTTTCCGCGAAACACATGAGTCTGGACTCTCTGTACTCCCTCTGCATCCGGACGAGCACTTCCAGTTCGTCCATCTTATTTGCCAGGGACCTAGTGTTTCCAGTAATGGCTGCAGGGATAGAGGGTTTAAACTCCCTACTCTTCCTTCTCCGTTTAACCCCTGCTCTGCAGCCAAGCCGTCTCCTTCTTAGCTCCTCCGGTGCTGTCGGTCTCTCCCCGGCTAAGCAAACCTGAGGCTTCAGGGCGATCACCTGGTCGCGACTGTAAACAACACTGGCTGAATGGCTGGCATGGCTTGCACTCACCAGGAGAGACCAATGCACGGAAAAAGCTACAACGAGATATCCAAAGCGGTGGAGAGGCAGCATAAAGTAGCGAATATATACAAACACTATAAACAGTATATGGTGTAAAAAGTATGACCAGTATGAACAGTATGGACAGTAATAAACAGTATGGACAGTGAATAAACAATATAGACAGTTTTATAGATATAAATAGTATGGACAGTGAATAAACAGTATGGATTAGTAGTGATTTTTTTTTTTTTAAATAGTTCTTTAAGGTGGCTGTGCATGGTGGTGGGGGAAAGGAGTAGTGAGCAGGTGTGTGGTGGTGGATGGGTGGGGGTTAAAGTCCAGGCTCTTGGGGAGAGGGGATGTGTGTGCGGGTGCGTAGGGGTGACTGGGTGGGGGGTCAATGTCCATAGTTTGTGCGGGCAGAGAAAGAAGGGTTCAGCATCCTGACCGCCTGGTGGACAAAGCCGTCCTTCAGTCTGCTGGTCCTTGCCTTGAGACTCCTAATCCTCCTGCCCTCTGGCCCACCTGCCCACCAGCAGACTGAAGTACAGCTTCGTCAAGCCTCGGTGGACGAAGCTTAACTATTCGGAGTACCGGGAGCTGCTACAACAGGCTGCCGGCACCATGACTCCTCCTCTGATGGAGGAGGTGAGGATGGACTCAGTGATGGAAGTGTAGAAGTGCACCGTCATTGTCTTTGGCAGGTTGAACTGCCACAGGAAGTACATCCTCTGCTCTGGTGGTCAATCCCCACCAGAGATGAGTCCAATGAGGGTGGTGTCGCCCGCAAACTTTAGGAGGTTGACGGACCCGTCACTGGAGGTGTAGCTGTTGGTATACAGGGAGAAGAGCAGAGGGGAAAGAACACAGCCTCGAAGGGAACCGGTGCTGATGGTCTGTGAGTCGGAGATGCGTTTTCCCAGCTTCACATGCTGCTTCCTGTCAGACAGGAAGTCTGTAATCCACCTGCTGGTGGTCAGGCAAGTGCAGCTGGGAGAGCTTGTCCTGCAGCAGAGCTGGGATGATGGTATTGAAAGCAGAGCTGAAATCCACAAGCAGGATCCTGGCGTAGGTTCCTGAGGAGTCCAGGTGCTGGAGCATGAAATGAAGGGCCATTTTGACAGCGTCATCTACACACCTGTTGGCTCTGTAGGCAAACTGTAGGGGGTCCAGGAGTGGGTCAGTGATGGCTTTGAGTTGGGACAGGACAAGGTGCTCAAAAGACTTCATAACCACTGATGTCAGGGCGACGGCTCTGTCCTTTTTTGGGGAGCAGGCTGGTACGTGGCATGTCTCAAGTGAGGTGTTGTCCGTGAACACTGGAGACAGCTGATAAGCTCAGTGCTCTAAGGTTGAGGGAGAGACAGTCTGGCTGTCTGCTTTGCAGGTGTTTTGCCTCTTGAAAAGTCTGTTGACGTCTGGCACCAGACGGGACGGGGTCGTCAACGTGGTTTGGGAGGGGGAGGAGGAGGAGGGAGCCTCTGGGGTTGGGTGCGGTTGAGGAGGCCTGGGCCCCTCCTGAGGTGGGGGAGGATGGTGGAGGTGGGGGAGGATGGCTCCCATTGTCTTTCAAATCAATAGTAAACATTCATTCAGGTCGGTTGCCAGGCGCTGGTCGTTTGTGTAATGGGGGGCTTTAAGTTTGTAGTTGTACTACGTACTACGAATAGTTGTAGTTGGTGATCTGTCTGAGCCCCTTCCAGACAGAAGCAGAGTTGTTAGCTGACAACGGTTGTTGGAGTTTCTCAGAAGGCGTTTTTATACACGACAGCTACCCGCCAATTTGGCCGTCTTTTTTTTGCGGGTGAGCATTTAGACAGATCGCAGTAAATTGGGGGTCAATTTTGGCCCGGCAATATCACGCCTAGGAGGGTAATTGCGTGAGATGGGCGGAGGTGTCGATAATGTGCACTGTTTTGCGACCCACAGCCCGGAGTTTTAAAAGCACGACACAGCTGATCACAGCAGTCAGTTCATCACCTCGTCTGCGCACTGCATGAAAAACCATCGCAACTGCATTTGTGATTGAAGAGATCCAAAAATGCACAGTGCATCAGACCAGTGTTTCTTGTCCTCCCACCATTGTTGTTTTGAAATTGACACGTCACTGGGCTAAATATTTTTCCGATGCATATGTTGTGTGCGTGTGCACTGTTAACACCCAAATTCGTGCTGCACATCTTGTCACATGTTAACGCCTACCCCAGTGGCGGCTCTTTGAATATTACACCTCCAGTTCACACAGACAAGATGGCAGATTGCAGCCTTTACCTGGGTGCAAATGTGGCGCATTCTCTATCTAAAAATGGCTAGAGTAAAGTCGTTTAGATTCTCTCACTGCAGTGCTAAACCTGTACTTAGCCTCTTTAAACCTTGTCCCCACTTATGAATGCCTCTTCCTTTTGCAACCTTAGCTGTCTGGGTTTAGCTGTGAACCAGGGTTTGTCATTGGTGTTTGTCATTGGCTCACCCTGGTGTATGATGGGATACAGCTGTCTTCACAGAAGCTGATGTAGGACATCACAGCCTCCATGTACTCATCCAGACTGTTGTTAGCAGGCCTGAAAACATACCAGTCTGTACAGTAACATAAGGTGTATATGATGTGTATAACATAACATGTACATAGTGTATAATGTATTTATAACAAGTGTAAATGTGAAAAAGCATATGGACAGTGCGTGTGGACCGTGACATGGTCAGAGTGACCCATGCAGCACGAGGGATGGCGTGATAGGCACCACTGACAGTAATGTAACGTGACATGTTATGCTAGTGCCACCAGTATGCTAACAGTATGTGGTGACGTGTGGACCAGGTGAAAGCCCTGCCAGGGATGGGGACCACCATCGATGTGATCCTGATCAACGGTACCCTGAGGGAGGGCGAGACCATTGTGGTGCCGGGGGTGGACGGCCCCATCATCACGCAGATCAGGGGGCTGCTACTGCCCCCCCCACTCAAAGAGCTCCGTGTCAAGGTGGGCCACGCCATCTAACACGCTCACTGTCTCAGACACACACACACACACATACACACACACACACACACACACACACACACACACACACACACACACACACACACACACACACACACACACACACGCTCTAACACGCACGCTATCTTACACGCACCGTACACACAGTACCAGAACAGTACCAGAAGCACCAGTAGGTGATAATGATGTGTGTTTGTGCGTGCAGAACCAGTACGAGAAGCACAAGGAGGTGAACACCTCCCAGGGGGTGAAGATCCTGGGCAGGGACCTGGAGAAGACCCTGGCTGGACTCCCCCTGCTGGTCGCCCACGCCGACGACGAGATCCCCGTGCTCCGGGTCAGCCCTGTGCTGCAAGCTAATGCTTAGCCATGCGCCGGTGTCTTGTTAGCACCTCGTTAATGTATAGCTAATGTTAAGCTAGTGCCTCATTTATGAATGGCCAATGTTTGGTTAGCGCCTCGATAATGTAAAGCTAGTGTTTAGTTAGCGCCTCATAACGTATGGCTAATGTTTAGTTGGTGCCTAGTTAACCTATAGCTAATGTTTGGTTAGTGCCTCATTAATGTATAGGTAATGTTCAGTTAGTGTTCGCTAACATATAGTTAATGTCTTGTGAGTGCCTTGTTTGTCTAGTTAATTGTAGTCATTCATGTATACTGTATTATAAGGACCTTGGTAATGTAAAGGTGTCGTGTCGTTAGTCTACTTGGTGTCTTGTTAATGGACCTTCAGCACCGTGTTGATGTGTTTGTGTATGTTGGCGTGTTGCAGGACGAGCTAGTGCGCGAGCTGAAGCAGACTCTGTCGTCCTTCAAGCTGGAGGAGAAGGGAGTGTATGTCCAAGCCTCCACTCTGGGCTCCCTGGAGGCTCTGCTGGAGTTCCTCCGCACCTCCAAAGTGCCTGTAAGTTAGCCCCGAATGCTACCTGCTAGCTAGCTACTAGGTAGCTACTGACTAACCACACCACGCTGAAACGTATGAGATGACCCAGTAGCTAACTGCACTACCCTCAACCTATAAGATAGCCTAGCTCGCTACCATGTGGTTACTAGCTAACTAGACTGCACTGAACCTGAGAGATGAACTACATAACAAAGGGTAAAGGGGGCATTTACATAACTGTATATATAATGTGTATATATAACTGTGTCTATATATGCTGTGTATGTGTGTGTGTGTGTGTGTGTGTATATATATAACTATATAATGTATAATATATATATATATATATATATATATATATATATATATATATTATACATTATGTATAAAGCAAAACATATGGCTGTAGGTATAGTGTATGTAATGTATACATAACTATATATATATATATTGTATATTGTATATATATTGTATAGTATATATCGAGGGCTTGGAACCAGAGGGGCGTAAGTGGCATTTTGGGCGAAAATGAGTTCTATACATCAAATTAAAGGTCTTGATGAGCTCTATCTAGTAGTGCCAAAAAGACGCATCAGAAATCAACCTGTATTGAATAAAGCAACAAAACAACAAAGACCTAACAAAACAAAAACAAAACAAAAGTTTGACCATTGTTTGGAGCCAGATGGGCGTATGTCCACTTACGCCCTTCTGGCTCTGAACAATGCAAGAGCATACAGTATTTTTCAGAGTCAGAAGGGAGTAAGTGGGTGGCACCCCTACTAACTAAAATGGCTGACACGCATGCTGCACACATGGAACTGTCTGAGGCAGAACTAATTTTGATGAATATTATGAAGCAAAATGATGACGAAGACGATGTTGACGATGAAGAGATGTTTTCGTATGCTGCTCCTCACTTGAGTGTTGGAAGTAAGACATAATGCATTGATAGTCTAGCCTTGTTAGCCTAGCCTAGCATGCTAATATTTTTGTCTTGGTCTAATCTGGCTAACTGTGAATTAAAGTTGCCTAATATTGTGGCATAGAATATTCTTTTGAACATTCACAAATGAGTAATGAGTAAATGAGTAATTCTTCACAATCAACTTAACTCTAACCCTAAACTACTAGATTCAGGGAATTCATGTAGGTGTTAATTCATTCTGTATATAAATCATAAAGGGACAGAGACGCATGAAGTGAGGGAGAAAGATTGGCTTGAGGGACACATGGAGACAGCACATGATGGAGAAAGTGAGTTGCACTTTTTAACATGAAGCATAATCGAATTTAAGCCTTAATTATTCAATTCACATAGCATCCATGTAGGATAATGGTGAATATTAAATATATTATGTAGTAAATATTATGTATAGTAAATATTATGTTTAATCGTTTAGGGACTCAACCACATGAGATGAGGAGATTGGAGAGAGAGACACACGGAAACAGCACAAGATGGAGGGAGAGAGACAGACAGGGCCAGAGTTCATGAGGGACACACAGAGACAGAAGAAACTCTAGGGAGTGAGACAGTTATTGTGCTTGAAGTTGTTCAGGAGGGAGAGGCAGACAATGAACAAGAGGAGGATGCCAACACACAAAGAGGGAGAAAAAGACAGAAATGTTGACAACTGGAAAAAGAACAAACGTAAGAGGTTAAGAAATTCTGGCAAAAGCTACATGAATTCACATGGTATTCAGGTCCCAGGAAGGAGGATGAGGGAGAAGAACTGTGCCTTCTGTCGCTACAAATGCAATGCAAACTTCCCTGAGGAAGTGAGGGAAAATTTTTTGGATATTGTTGGGAGACGGGAGATGCAGCGAGGCAGAAAGACTTCATTGTCAATCATGTTGTCAAAAGAGAGAAAAGAAACAGGGGAACAATCTCAAGAAGAAATCATACATTTGACTTTGAGTATTATTTAACCTCAGAGGGGAGACAGATTAGAGTATGCAAGGACTTTCTTTTGAAGACCCTTGATGTGTCAGAGAAATTTACAAGGTCTGCAGGCGGCCATACCTCTAGTGAATTGGGGACTACCCATCCAAGCCAAAAAGGGCGGCATGCACCTCAAAACAAAGTCCCTGAGAGTAGCAAAGATAAAATACGAGAGCATATCCATTCTTTCCCAAAACTTGAATCCCACTACTCCAGGAAAGATACAAACAAGCTCTACTTGGAAGGATCTCTGAATCTGCCAAAAATGTATGCACTGTATAAAGACAAATGCAAACAGGAGTGGAAGATTATACCAGAAAAACAAAGTCTTTATAGAACAGTGTTTGACAATTAGTTCAATCTTGCCTTTCACACTCCGAAGAAAGATGCCTGTAAATACTGTGAGTGGTACCAACGTTTAGAAGACAGTGAGAAGAATAATCACAAGGATGAATATGATGCCCACCAGTCAAGAAAGACCCAGGCCAGGGAACAAAAAGAAAATGATAAAAAGAATGCAAAAGAACATGAGTCATACAAGGCTGTCACTTTTGACCTGGAACAAGTGTTGACCACTCCCTGGAGCAATGTAAGTAGCCTGTTCTATTCACGCAAGCTAACTACATACAACCTCACTGTGTATGAATTAGACAGTAAAGATGTCGACTGTTACATGTGGCATGAGGGGGAAGGCGGCCGTGGATCTTCAGAGATCACCACATGTGTTTACAAGTACCTTAAAGAACTTAGTCCTCATGTAAAACATGCAGTTCTTTATTCAGATACGTGTGGTGGACAGAACAGGAATGCTGCCTTTAGCACAATGTGCCTGCATGCTGTCAGCTCACTGTCCCTCTCCACTATTGACCATAAATACATGGAGTCTGGTCACAGCCAGATGGAGTGTGATAGTGTGCATGCTGCAGTGGAAACTGCAAGAAGAAAAGTTTCTATCTACTCCCCTGATGGCTACTACACACTTGTGAGAATGGCAAGAAAGAACGACCCATACACAGGGTTCCCGCGGGTCCTTAAAAAGTCTTAAAAGCATTGAAATAATACCTTAAAAAGACTTGAAAAAGTCTTGAATATTGATACCTGGGTCTTAAATTTGTGCAGTATGTAATAGGGCTGGGCGATTAATTGAATTTTGATAATCGTAATAAAACGATAATTTTGCCACCCGCCGTGTTTTGTGTGGTAAATGGAGCGAACCCTTCTTTCTCCACCTGCGCACTCCGCTGCGCCCCGCCCTCGCCTGAAAACTTGCAAGATATGTCACGCGACCGTGTCTGCACCTCAAGCGAATACGACCAATCTATTTAACCACAATTCTACTGAAATTTTACCACCACGTCACCATTTCAGTAGAATTGCGCTGCCTGCCCTTTATGACGAATGTCGCGGAAAAGTTGCAAGAGAAGTGTCAATTATATATTATATTTTACCACAACGGACCTATGTTTGAGTCGCACCATCAAAAACATTTTTTTGATTTTTTTTTTTTAAATCAATGAATAATCGTCTTTAATAATCGCAATTACAATATTAATCAAAATAATCGTGATGATCATTTTTGACATAATCGAGCAGCCCTAGTATGTAACTGCTCCGTATATCGCATTCTTTTAAAAAGTTTAATTTGTCAACCACTATTACTTTGATTAAATAACATAGCCTAAATAAAGAGTGGTGGAACCAATAATTGAGAACGAACGCTGCCCCGGGTCGGAACACGTCACTTTGCTACAGCATCATAGCAGCACAGACCAGAGATAGACAGACCAAGATACATTTCATTCTGTGGTTATGGGGAAATAACTAAACATTTGTTTGAGAAATAATAACGTTATTAATCATAATGAACACATAAAAAAAAAAAAAAAGAAAGTTTTTCTTTGCCGGTAGGTCTGTGAAATAGGCCGTGAAATAGGTATTAAGTTTTGATATGAATGGTCTTAAAAAGGTCTTAAAAACACTTGAATTTGACTTGAAGAAACCTGTAGGAACCCATACAGTGTACATGAACTTGGACACAAGGACTTTCTGGACTTCAAGTCTCTCTCCAACTACATACTCAAAAACAGAACCAAAGATGAAGAGGGACAAGCAGTTAATTGGCAGAAGATTAAATGGTTCCGCTACACGAAAGATGAACCAAAAACAATCTTCTTCAAGTATGATTTCACCGCCCCAACCTCCCGAAAACTGACGGTGGCACAACAGGCAACAAGAGGCACCAGAGGCACACACCCAAGCTTGATGTATGAAAGTCCTCCAGGGATCAGTGCCTTAAAGAAAAAAGACCTACTCACCCTGTGCACCAATGGGAGTATTCCTCACTATTATGCAGAGTTGTATAACACTCTGACAGTGGGCAGTGAGTGAACAGAGAGCTAAGTGAACTAAAAAGTGAAATGCATAAGAAACAAGAGAACTGAAATTAAACAGTTTGAAATTAAATGTTACACTGTTTGTAGTTAAATGTTAAACTGGTTGAAATTAAATGTTAAACTCTTTGTAATAAAATACATGAATATGAACTCATGAATGAGAATCAAAATTAAATAGTTTGAAACGAAATGTTAAACGGTTTGAAATGATGAAATTAAATGAATATTGTATACAGTATTTTAAATAAAATGAAAAAATGAATTACTTATGAAGTTAGTGTTTTTAACCAATGTTTTGACCAATAAATTCTGCATTGATCAGCATATACGCATATACGCCCCATTTTCTTTAGAAGAATTGGAAATGTTTGGTGCCATAAAGGCGTATCTGATGTTTTTGACATATTTTCAAGATTTTACAAGGTTTGAGAATAGGTTCATCGTGTTAATATGCCATAATATTTTTACTTAAGTACTAACTCATATATATATACTCAGTATGTATGTGGTTGTAATGTTGAGGTTGAAGGTTAGTTCAAGATTCAAGTAAACTTTATTGTCAGTTTTCATGAATGTACAGGCCATACACAAGAACCGAAATGCCGTTTCCCTCAATCCCTAGTGCAAGACAGCATGCAATATAAATTTATAAAAATATAAGTATAAAAAAAATAAGAATAAAAATACTAAGGTGGTCGCGAGTGCAATAAAACAGTAAATAGTAAAATGTGCAAATTGAGAACAGTAAACAGTAAACAGTAAGAGGTGCATTATGGGGGTAATGATAGTAATAGTAATAAATAGATGAACAGTATGGATGTTATGAACAGTATGGACAGTATAAACAGTTGTAAACAGTGTATAAAGGGCTGGGAATGGGAATGGGAGTGGTGGGAGGGGGAGAATGGGTGGGGGTTGATGTCAGCGTCCAATGTTTGTGCGGGCAGAGAGCAGAGAAAGAAGGGGGGTCAGTGCTGAGTGGGAGTTCAGCATCCTGACTGCCTGGTGGATGAAGCTGTCCTTCAGTCTGCTGGTCCTTGCCATGAGACTCCTCATCCTCCTCCCAGAGGGCAGGAGGTTGAAGAGGCAGTGGGAGGGGTGGTGGAGTCACCCGCAATGCTGAGTGCAGGGTGCTTGCGCAAGTCTTGAAAGTCTTCATAAGTATGGAATTTTGAAGCACGGTTTTCCAGACCTTGAAAAGTCTTGAATTTTGTGTGTAAGTCTTAATAAAGTATGGAAAATAAATGTATGGTAGAATTTTACAGTATGCTCAAAGGCATTGTGAAATGAGAAATAGGAAGGTAGGCTATAAAACCATAATTTTACTAACTGGTCACGTACTGTATTAGCCTAATGGAATGATATCCAATCAACGCTTGCTTAGCCTAGTCTGCAGGCTCGCACATTTTCGTGATGTCACTGCTGAGGTCACATAGCTAGCCTAGTGGTCAACAGAAATGGGTCGTTGAGTGTTTTCAAATTTATGGCTACAACACCCGAAATTTAAAGACTGGATTGCACCGGACCCTAAATCAAACACAAAAGCATATTGCAAATATTGCGCTAAAAACATTGACATTGTCAGCATGGGAGAGGCAGCACTGGTGAGCCATCTTCAAAGCAAGAAACACTCAAGTCTGACAGCCAGTGTATTGACATCACCACCAGCATCCAGCTTTTTCCAGTAAAGAACTGCTCCAGATATTCTCTTGTTCGAAATCTGGGGTGGATGGACCCTACACAAATTGTTCAGAATCCGGACAAGTGCAAACGAAAATTAAAGGTCTGTCTAGACGTACCTGCAAACTTGTCGCTTTTCGGCTACAATCGCCGTTTTTTGGGCCAAAGGGGTCATTCACGTGACTCGTGTAGATCCGAAGAGTTTTTGTTTTTTGGGGGGGGGGGGGGGGGGTCGGGGAAGGCTGCGTTGGCTTATCAAGTGGAGGCTGAGACACGCATGCCGGCCAGGCAAAAAGTGAGTTTTTTGCACATGCGCAGTGTAGAGTGACAGCAACAGAGTGCAGCTCAAATGACAATGCCCATGTGCGAAAAACCACTTTTTGCCTGGCCGGCATGCTTGTCTCACCCTCCATTTGACAAGTCTTGGTTGGACGTGAGCTACATTTCTCTGGGCCAATTTGAAGCTCAGCTCTAGAGGCGGCATGAGCTCAAAGCGAGACGGTAGTCGGATGGAAAGTTCGAGCAGCAAGGAACCACCTAAAGTTAAGTTTGAGCCAAGTCGAGCTTTTTGGAGCATAAGCAACAGCTATTTGTTTGCTTTATTCAATTGACGATAGCTGTCGCTTTTTTGACGTGATATAATACCAGTGTTTCCCCTATATGCATTCAGCAGCGGCGCACTGCCGCTGCTGGATTGTCAGCGCCACTGCCACTGCCGTGGGATTTTGTGACAAAAATACATTATTATTGCAGTATATAACTACACAAAATAATTTTTTTTTAATTTAGTTCATCAGTACTTTGTATGGACTCATCGTCTCAATTTTCATCGTCATCGCGATGTGAGCGTTCATGATAAACACATCGCAAAAGCTGGTCTGTAATGCGATAAGTTCGCCACGCATACTCGGGCCATCCTTATCCTTAAATCATCCTTAAATATTGTGGTTTGCAGTAACCCGACCCACCCTGACAATTTAGGACCGACCCAAATATTTATTTGTCTCTTTTAGTCCGACCGACTTGCTTGGTTGTATACTTGCGTTAAGACCGACCGTTGTTTTTTTTAACTCTTCAAATAATGCAACTACAATAAAACCCTATTAATTATATTTTAGAAAGTATCGCGAATATAAATTGCCTACATACACACGTAGGCTACGTTCTTTCTTTTATATTCGCTTCATTTCATCAATGGTTCACGCTTGTCTGTTATGATGGCTGCGGCTGCAGTAAAGAAAATGTTCGCAGTCACCGTTCAAAGTTATAGAAGGCTAAATTATTACTTTGGGTTCAGGCACGGTAGCAATAGGTCCTACATGAAAAAATGCATTGAAATATCTCGACACCGCTATAAAGTGACGTTTCGACTGATCAAGGAGACCACTAAACTTTTACGGGATGGAGACGCGGTCAGTGACGTCACGATATGCAAATTTGTTTAAATTCATATCGACGTATTCACCATGACCAAAATTTTACTCTTTTCTTATTTATTATCGCAAGTCATATCGTCATCGCAATATTGAATAGTGTGATCGCACATTTTCACAATGATCTGGTCTCAGCAGATACCTTGACTCTGTTGGTTGTTATGTCATATTTGGAAGCTCAATCTAACTTTTTTTTCATAAAAATCTCACCAGAAGTAACCATTTAAAGGGTTATTTTTCAAAATTTTCTTCCGGGGGAGCATGCCCCTGGACCCCCCTAGTGTTGCTAGGTTACCAACACACAGCACCACTGCTACAAAAAAATCTAGGGGAAACACTGCTAGCCTATACAAATTTGCATTTCTAATAAACACATAATCCTAACCAATGAAGTAGGCAGTGGGCACACAAGTACAAGTACATAAAAGTTAAGGTCTTGGGAAAAAAAGTATCAGTTTAAAAAAGTCTGGAAAAAGTCTGGAATTTTATTTTGGAAAAAGAGCAAGCTCCCTGTGAGTGCTTTGCGGTACAGGCGTGTATTGTAGATGTCCTGCAGGGAGGGGAGTGGAGCACCGACGATCTTCTCAGCTGCTCTCACTATGCGCTGCAGGGTCTTCCTACAGGATGCAGTGCTTGAAGTTGATTGAAGTGTGGTCAAAATTTTGTTTTGGCTCTCCTGTAAAGTTTGTCAAATGCCACTTACGCCCCTCTGGTTCCAAGTCCTCGATATAATGTATGACTGTGTAAGCGTCTGTGTCTCATCAGTACTCGGGGATCAACATCGGCCCGGTCCATAAGAAGGATGTGATGAAGGCGTCCGCCATGTTGGAACACGACCCCCAGTGAGTAAAGCGCCCTGTGTGGCCAGATGCCTGTGGTGCTAACTAGCTAGCTGTGTGCTAACTAGCTACATGGGGTGCTAACCAGCCGGCTGTGTGCTAGCTCTTCCTACCCGTGGTGCTAACCAGCTGGCCGTATGCTACCCCCAGGTATGCGGTGATCCTGGCCTTTGACGTGAAGGTGGAGCGTGACAGCCAGGAGATGGCCGACAGCCTGGGAGTGCGTGTGTTCGCCGCGGAGATCATCTACCACCTGTTCGACTCCTTCACCAAGTACCGAGAGGACTACAAGAAGGCCAAACAGGACGAGTACAAGTAAGACATGGACACACAGATTAGATGTTTGTTACTTTAGTATGTTACCTATTATGTTACCTACCTACCAGTGATTAGATGTTAGTTGCTTATTAGTTACTTTTAGTTACTTTCATCTATAACCATGCCGAAATGTGTATTACATATATGTATCTAACATGTATCATATGTATTAGACGTGTATCTCACATGGTTAACATGTATGTATCATAAGGATCACACATGTGGCTAACATGTTGTGTATCACAGGAACATCGCTGTTTTCCCGGTCAAGCTGCGCATCCTTCCCCAGTTCATCTTCAACTCCAGGGACCCCATCGTGGTGGGCGTGACTGTGGAGGCCGGTGTCCTCCACCAGGGGACCCCCCTCTGCGTCCCCAGCAAGGCCGTAAGAACCCTGAAATCACGTAGAACCCTAAGAAACACTTAGAACCTTGAACACTTCGAATCCGGCCAAGCTACACAAGCTAGCATTACACAGCTAGCAGCCAGAGGGGACACAAGTCAGTTATTTGACTTTTGAAAGTATCCAGACAGCTATCTGGGAGGGGCTCTGGACATCACAAGACTGTCAGCATGCTAACCTATGCTATGCGTCTCGTGTGTGTGTGTGTGTGTGTGCACGCAGTTTGTGGACATCGGTGTGGTGACCAGCATCGAGATGAACCACAAGACGGTGGACTCAGCCAAGAAGGGTCAGGAGATTTGCGTCAAGATCGAGCCCATCCCCGGGGAGTCCCCCAAGATGTTCGGACGCCACTTCGAGGCCACGGACTTCCTCGTCAGCAAGGTAACCCGCGGGCCTGCTGGACGCTCGGACGCTAGGCTAACGTCCGGCTGGCTAGCATGCCAAGCTAACATGTGGTGTGGGGTGACAACCTGGATGTACCCCTCTTAATTTATCTGGAGTATCACGGGTCTAGAAGGTCTCTGGAGTATCACAGGTCTAGAAGGTCTCTGGAGTATCACAGGTCTTTAAGGTCTCTGTAGTATCAAGTCTTTAAGGACCTGTCTCTGTAGTATCACAAGTGCATGTCTCTAGCATCTGAGGTCTCGAAGGACACGTCTCTGGTATCACAGGTCAAGAGGGTCCCGTCCCTATTACCACATGTCTCACGTATCACAGTGTTGATGGTAATGCCTCTAATATAACAGGTGTACAGGAACATGTCTAATATCACAGGTCTAGAAGGATATGTCTGTAGTATCACGAGTCTTGAGGGACATGTCTAGCATCAAGGGTCTAGACAGACAGACTTACTTTAATGATCCCTGAGGGAAATTGCATTTGTTACAATACTCCAGGGAAAAAGAAAGAAGAGACAGACACTCTACATATAGTAGAGTGTTAGAATATATAAATATATAATATAAACCGATGTAAACAATATACAATATATATATATATAAAGAAATATAAAAATATACATAAATGTACATACATCCAGGCATACACTAAAGAGGTAATAGCATACACGAAGATGTAGCATGTCGGATTTTGTCGTGGTAAAAATGACCAGTTATGTAGTGAAATGACCAGTTATGCAATATGAATAATCTGTTATGCAGCGCAAACTAAGATGAAAGTGACAAATTGTATAGTTTGATAATCACAGGCAGGAATGATTTCCTATGTCGCTCTGTGGTGCATCTCGGTGAGAGGAGTCTTCTGCTGAAGGTACTCCTCCGCTGAGCCAGGGTGGAAAAGAGAGGGTGAGAGGCATTGTCCATGATAGTCCGTAGCCTGGACAGCATCCTCCTATCTGCCACGGTAGTCAGTTTCCAGTTCCTCCCCCACTACATCACCAGCCATCTTGATGAGTCTATTAAGTCTATAAGTCTATTAAGTCTATAGAAGGATATGTCTGTAGTATCACAGGGATTGAGGGACATGTCTAATATCACAGGTCTAGAAGGATATGTCTGTAGTATCACTGGTCTTGAGGGACATGTCTAATATCACAGGTCTAGAAGGATATGTCTGTAGTATCACTGGTCTTGAGGGACATTTCTAACATCACAGGTCTAGAAGGATATGTCTGTAGTATCACGGGTCTTGAGGGACACGTCCCTAGTATCACATTTCTCTAGCATCACAGTGTCATCCTCGTGTGTCCAGATAACGCGGGCCTCCATCGATGCGCTGAAGAACTGGTTCCGAGACGAGATGCAAAAGTCTGACTGGCAGCTCATCATGGAGCTGAAGAAGACCTTCGAGATCATCTGACCATCTGTACACATACACACACACGCAAACACACACACACACACACACTCACACAAACACACACACACACACTCCCTCTCACACACACACACACACACACACACACACACACACAGTGACTCCCCCCCTCCCCTCCCCCCCGTGACCTGCGCTACAAACAGGAGTTTCTTCTGGGTTGATATCTGGCTGCGCCCCTCCCCCCTCCCCTCCCAACTTCACAACCAGGAAGTGATGTAATCATTACCACCATCATCATCACCACCATCATCCCCCCCTTCCCCCCCCCCCCCCCCCCCCCCCCCCCCCCCGTGAGAGGAATTGGGATTCTCCTGACAGGAAGCAGGGTGTCCACCTTTGTGATTTGCCATCAAGGAAACGGACGAGAACGGCCATGTTGGACCTGTTCTGGTGTCGTGGGGTCACAGTTCACATCTCCTCGAGTCGCGTGATGATCCAAAGGACAGATACTAGGAGCCAAGGTGGGCTGGGGGTCCTGGACCGGTGGTCTGATCTAGTCTGGACTGGTTCTGGTCTGAACTGATAATGGTCTAGCCCTGTTCTGGTCTGAACTGGTCTGGAATGGTGTAGCCTGGTTCTGGTTCTGGTCTGGACTGGTCTAGTCTGGTTCTGTCTGGACTGGTCTAGTCTGGGCTGAACGGGTCTGGTCCAGGTCTGGACTCCAGCTGGGTACCAAGAGTAAACCAGTTGTAATAATCAGATCTGTGCTGTTGAATATTTGCAATGCAAATAAAAAAATATTAAAATGTTATACGACAAAAATATGTATGTTGTCCGTATTGGTGTTTGTGTTTTCATAATGGCATCTTGAAACTAGCATGTCTGACCTAAACTAACCATCACTAAACTAAACTACTAATTGCTAACCTAACACCTAAACTAACCATCTCTAACCTAATTCCTAAAGTGACCATCTCTACCCTAGTACTTTAACCATCTCTTACCTCACACCTAAAATAACCATCTTTAACCTAATACCTAAACTAACCATTGCTAACCTAACACCTAAACACACCATCTCTAACCTAATGCCTAAACCAACTATCTCACCTGACACCAAAACTAACCTCTAACCTAATACCTAAACTAACCATCTCTAACCTGACACCTTAAGTACCATCTCTTACCAAACCTAACCATCTCTAACTAATCTTTAACTTAATACGTAAACTAACAAACTCTAAAGTAACACCTAAACTATCCATTTCTAAAATAATACCTAAACTAACCATCTCTAACCTAAACTACCCATCTTTAGCACATAACTAGCCATTGCTAGTACCTAAATGGCTCCAGTACCAAACTAACCAGTTCTAGTACCTAACTAATGGGCTGACATCAGAGTATCTTGGCCCACTATCTCTGGGGCCTCTGGTCTGAGGGTCCGAGGGGGGTTCGTGATCTGGGGTCTCTGGGGGGGCTGCAGGTTTTGTCTGGGTCTTACAAGTTGATCCAGCAGCAGGAAATGAATCCCCCTGAGGGTCTCCTGGTGTCTGGTTTATTAAACCTGAGGAGGACCCCCCCCTGCCTGACAATAATATAACTTTATTATTATATCATTGCCAGGTTACGAGCCCAGCACAAACACACTGACAATACATCATAATAACTTTATTATTCACACACTATCAACATTAATACATCATAGTAACTTTATTATTCACACACAAACAACAATAATACATCACAATAACTATTATTCACACACTTACAACAATATTACATAATAATAACTTTATTATTCACACATTAACAACAATAATACATCATAGTAACTTTATTATTCACACACTAACAACAATAATACATCATAGTAACTTTATTATTCACACACTCACTGCTGTACAAAATGATACGATGGGATCATAGACTAACCACAGATAAGCCTGCGCGTGCATGCTCGCAGAGCGCCTCTCTCTCGCGCGCAACGAGCGCGCCCGTGTACAGGTGACGCCACTAGAGGTTCCAAAGGTCCCGTTCGGCCCAAACAACTGCGCGCTCCACAGGGACGAGAACATGGCCCGTACGAAGACCCCGCAGACCCCAGAGACCCCCGGAGGCGAGCAGCGGACGACGGCCGGGGCAGACGCCGCGTCCGAGCCCCGGAGACCCGACAGCAAGAGTTGCAAAGACGTTTATTTCGCCGTCCTGCCTGACAAATACGAACCTCTCTTGGAGGAGCTGGAGGAGCATGAGGAGCAGGAGGTGGAGGAGGAGAGGCGGAGAAGGAAAACAGAAACGAGAAGAAAAAAACGAGAGAAATATAAGAAATGCAGAAAGGTAAATATAGAGAATTTTACCTGTCCGTCTCCTTCCCTGTCTGCTTGCTGTCTGTCTGTCCGTGGCAACCGAGTCACTGAGATGGAAAATGGATGACGCTGCAATAGAAGGAGATTCCGATTTAGGTTCCGATCAGAGTTCTTCTAAACATTCTTTAAATCTGCAGTATGTACGCCGTCCCGTTAATGGCCTCTAGTGGCTCGAGCTGGACCTGCAGTTGTGGAGCTGCAGAACGTGACCTCACGTTCTGGGACCCTACAAGGACCAGTCTGGACCAGTCCAGCCCACTCTCAGGATGGACACGCCAAGCCTCTGTGTTCTGATTGATCCAGAATATGTCTGTCAGTGGCGTACCAGTGATTTTTCATCAGGGTGGACTTTTGTGAAGTAGGGTGGGCCACTATTTAATATACTGTATATGCAGTATATTAGGCAGTATGCCTACAGCAATTGTCCCAAAATTAAACAACACATGATTTCATCACAGATCATACAATTAATGGCAAATAATAACAGGCTACATTGATAAATAGCAGGGGCACCACCAGGCTTGGATTCTATGGTATGCACAAGAACTTTAACCGAAAGGCTGAGGCGTGCATAAGTTGTGGAAATCATTCTTGACTCTTTTTTTTATTTTATTTTTTTATATTATTCCGATGTAGGCAGTACAGCAATTGTCCCAAACAACATGTGATTTCATCACAGATCAGACGATTAATGGCAAACAATTATAGACTACATTGATAAGTAGATTATACTTTATTCTTCCCCTGGAGGATTTAAGGCACAACGTGCATGCATGCATGTGATTTTAAAATCAAACATAAAGACTTGTCAAATAGCTAGCTAGTCAAGACCATGGAGAAGAGAACCATATAACAGTAGCCTGGGCTAAATATGAACAAAACCACATGCGCCAAGGTTGGTGGCGATTGTGAGCGCTTTGTAAACATGTAACAAAAAAAAAACCCTGGTCAGATAGCCTTGATTCTGATGGTACTATTCAAAAATAACAAAACACAACAGAATGGCTTCTGACCAAAAAAGGCTCAACCAAGAAATGTTCAACAAACATTTCAAGGATTTTCAATTTGGTGTGTGTGTGTGTCTTTGTGTTTGTGTCTGTGAGAGAGAGAGAGAGAGAGAGAGAGAGAGAGAGAGAGAGAGAGAGAGAGAGAGAGAGAGAGAGAGAGAGAGAGAGAGAGAGAGAGAGAGAGAGAGAGAGAGAGAGAGAGAGAGAGAGAGAGAGAGAGAGAGAGAGAGAGAGAGAGAGAGAGAGAGAGAGAGAGAGAGAGAGAGAGAGAGAGAGATTAATTTGGAGCTAAATGACGGCAACATTTGTTTTGCCATATTTGTAGCAGATAATAGCGTAACTATTGTTTTGTTCCTTGAATTTCAAGTTAATGCCGGGCACTTCTGATAGGGTGGGCCAGCTTTCAATCATAGTGGCATTGGCCCACATTGGCCCTTATGTGGCTATATGCCTCCTGGTCTGTGTCCTGAGTGGGCCAAGCTGACTGTGTTCTGATTGGTCCAGGCTTACTCTGTTATTATTGGTCCAGGATATGTCTGTATTCTGAGTGGTCCCGACTGACTCTGTGCTCTGATTGGTCCAGGCCAACTCTGTGCTCTGATTGGTCCAGGATATGTCTGTGTTTTGACTCTGTTTTGTGATTGGTTCTTGCAGAACGTGGGGCGGGCCCTGCGGTGGACCTGGAGGTGCCTGGTTGCTGGGTTACAGAGTCTGGCAGGGGTCTACTCTGCCCCCTTCACCGCCACTGCCACCCTTGCAACCGTCTACAGCAAGGCATG
>JAXIVH010000029.1:2763880-2771380 GCA_036785325.1 Urophycis tenuis | reverse complement strand
TGTCATGTTATAATGGTTTATACAGGTGATGTGATGTGGGGAGTGAGTCTCGTTATGATGTCATGTTGTAATGGTTTATACAGGTGATGTGATGTGGGGGGTGAGTCTCATTATGATGTCATGTTGTAATGGTTTATATAGGTGATGTGATGTGGGGGATTAGTCTTAATATGATGTCATGTTATAATGGTTTATACAGGTGATGTGATGTGGGGGATTAGTCTTAATATGATGTCATGTTATAATGGTTTATACAGGTGATGTGATGTGGGGGATGAGTTTTGCTCTGCTGGGGAAGTTCTGCATGCTGACCAACATGTTCGTCTCCGTGCTCTACAGCATCGAACTGTTCCCTACCATCACCAGGTAAACAACAGGGGTTAGACATTACAGAGACAGGTCATTAAGGAGCATGTAGGGGTTAGACAGTACAGAGACAGGTCATTAAGGAGCAGGTAGGGGTTAGACAGTACAGAGACAGGTCATTAAGGAGCAGGTAGGGGTTAGACAGTACAGAGACAGGTCATTAAGGAGCAGGTAGGGGTTAGACAGTACAGAGACAGGTCATTAAGGAGCATGTAGGGGTTAGACAGTACAGAGACAGGTCATTAAGGAGCAGGTAGGGGTTAGACAGTACAGAGACAGGTCATTAAGGAGCAGGTAGGGGTTAGACAGTACAGAGACAGGTCATTAAGGAGCAGGTAGGGGTTAGACAGTACAGAGACAGGTCATTAAGGAGCAGGTAGGGCATCGACTCTAGAGTCTACGTGCGTACACTGAGACATGTCTTGTGTCCAGACAGAGGTGCCTGGCCTTGGTGAACGTGTTCTACAGAGCCGGCTCCATCGTCAACATGCTCGTCAACTTCAGCTCCGGCATCCCAGTGGCGGCCATGGCCGTCTACGGCTGCGGACCAATCTTAGGCAGCTTCCTCTGCCTGTTGCTACCGGAAACCAGCCGGGGTCCCCTGCCCGACACGCTGGAGGACTGTGAGGGACAGTCGGGGGGCTGACCAAACTACTGAGCCCACGCTGGAGAGGACACTGACCAGGGGTCAGGTGTTAAGTTGTTCTAGTGTTTTAAGTTGTTTTGGTGTTTAGTGTTTTCAGTTGTTTTGGTGTTTAGTGTTTTCAGTTGTTTTAGTGCTTCAATGTTTAAGTTTGTGTTTTTTTTTTCAGTCTAAGAGGAATTGTTTCTCCTCCTGTTCTGTTTTGTCATGTTATATTGTTCTCTGTAACGTTAATATATTGACTTTATTCTAAGGTGACCAGATTTCTGAGACAAAATCCAGGGACATTTTCGGTTCAGCAGTTTAAAAACCTCCAAACATGTAGTGTTTTTGTCATAGAAAAACTAAAATGGGGACACTGACCTTTCACAAAGCAGTTTCTCTCTCTATTTATCCAAAATTGCAAAGGACTTGATTAATAATTATGTTTTTTCTCTGTGATTAAGTAGTAAATTCCAGCTGAGATCAAGAACATCCTTTAAATCAGCTGTAAAAACATGTATCAGACACTTCACCCAACCTAAGGCCTCCTCCTTACACCATATGATTTTCACAATATTTGGGGAAGACTTTAAAATGGAAAATGCCACACTTCATTTTCCATCTACAGGTTAAATGGTTTTAGAAAATATATGGTTTTAAGGGGGTTGAATCAGGTTTCCCAAATGTGGGTGGGAAGTAGCAAGCAGCTAACCTGCCATATATTGTTGTACAATATAAATATCTTATTGTGAATGGTCCCCGACTTGAAATATGTGAATTATTAAATATATATATATACATTACAAATGAAGGCCAACATACCTTATACCTTATTTACCTAAGCCAATGTTTTATACATGGGCAGCACATTAATGAGGTTTGGACATGTGTCATGCCATACACTGATTTATCTTTAGACACTGTCAATTCCATGGAAAAGTGGGTGTGACCCACCAAGGAGTGATAATGATAAACAGTAACACTTACAAGAACACCTTTGGCTCGCCAATCATATTCAATAAATGATATTCCTGCTGTGTACCATAGCTGGCTGAATAGATGCACGAATGCCATGAAAGTAGCTGGCATTCTAGAGGGGCATTCTACTCTGATCGGGGCTTGTTCTGGCTGGCTTTTAGCCTGTGGTTGTGCGAGCAGTAGGCTATGGAGCGCAACTGCATGTCTTTTGGTCAACATTTTCGTTTTTTAATTTTTTCCTTTATTCCAATTTCGGATCTTTCAGTCACAGTGAAAACCAGGAACATTTCCGAGGACAGCAGTAGCCGGGGACAGCTCACTGAAAACGGGGACTGTCCCCGGAAACTGGGGACGTCTGGTCACCGTACTTTATTCACTATTCGTTCTTTCATTTTTTTTTTTTTTTAGAGGTTAGAGTCAACTTTATTGTCATTGTGCAGAGTACAAAGTACAAAGACAACTAACTAAATGTAATCTGGTTTGTGTCAACTTCTCAGTTCAAACACACACACACACACACACACACACACACACACACACACACACACACACACTAGGATGACGAAGCCATTATTAGGTATTTCCTTGCAATACTTACGCTTTAAGCGTAAGTATTGCACTACTACTGTATTACGCTTATTACACTACTGATATAAGCGGCTTATATCAGTAGTGTAAAAAGTGTAGCCAGAGGAACCTTTGGACGTCGAAGCCATCGAGGGGCAATTGGGTCACATTGGGATAAGCACGCGCTGGTTAAAACCAGTTACTCGTTAACCTCCAGAGCGGTCCGCACTTCACTTCTGGCTGAATGTCACGAGAAGTTTATTCCTACCTGCTGTTTTAAAGACCCCCCGCCACACACACACAGTCATTAACATTCCACGAAGTCTCGCCAAATCCCATCAATTCTTGCACAAAATGGGAAGCAGCATGTTATATAAGATGTTACTATTTAGAAGTGAGGATGTCGTTCCAAATGTCAGCTTGCTAGTGATCTAGTCATCGTGACTTTTATAAGCATATCCAAAAGGCACTTTTCTACTGTAGTACGATTCCTGGTACTACAGTGGCCTCTGGCGGCCATCCCTGGTACTACAGTGACTCCTGGTTGCACCTTACAAAGCAACGAACTACGTTTAGATTAAATGTTGATTTAGAAACTTGACAAGTAAAAGACAGAGGGGGCGCGCTACATAAAATAAACTTTATTGTTCTTTGTATTAAAAGGCACATGTCAAAAAGACATTTATTTGACAGAGACATTAATACACCAACCCCAGGTTCTTATAAATAGACAACTGGTTGAGTTACTGGTGAGCTCCTTAATTAACCTGACCCACTTAAACCAGTTTGAACCATAACCCAGTCTTGACCCTTAACCAGGTTAAACCTGTAACCGGCTTTAACTTTAAACAAATACTTTTCCTTAAGTCAGTTAACCAATTCTAACCCTGAACCAGAATAAACCAGTTGAAACCCAAACACAATCTACCTCAGTTCTGACACCAAACCTTTTTATCATTAGCATGAAAGTATATACCTAGTGTGTATGTAGCATGCATTTAGCATGTATGTAGCATGCATTAAGCACATATGTAGCATGCATTTAGCACATATGTAGCATGCGTTCAGCACATATGTAGTATGTGTTTAGCACATGTGTAGCATGCAGTTAGCGTGCGTTTGGCATAGCCTTCAGCCGGTCAGCTCCAGGAGACGAAGTTAGCAGGGAAGATGCCCACGCGGCCCCCCAGCTCGCCCTCCCACCAGTCGTACTGGGACTCCGTCCTAGTTACCACGGTGATGCGGTCACCGGGGCTGAAGCTCAGGTCGCCCGGCTGCTGGCCGGTGAACGGGTGGGTTGCCGTGACGACGATGGGGACGCCGGGTCCTCCTGTGGCTGGACCCCCCCCTGAGAGAGCAGAGAACATATAATCAATAACATTAGAGGTGGAGTCATCGATTATTAATACCATTACATAAATGGTGGAATCCTTTATTATTAATAACATAACATTAGTGGACCAAAGCACTACTATAGACTGCAGTGTGTGTGTGTGTCACGGTGTGTATGATGTGTGTATATGGTGTGTGTGTGTGTGTGTGTGTGTGTGTGTGTGTGTGTCACCTTGTGTGCCGTCAGGTTTGTAGACAGAGAGACTCGGGTACAAAGTTGATTTGGCTGCAACACATAAAACGGCACAGGTTGGTGCACGGTCACGTGAACATGCACATGGCTCAGGCACCGTGCACACAATAACATGGTACATGTACATGGTACCATGTAATCCTCTGGTGAACATTATAACTGCTTGTTACCAGCAGCAGGGGCGGTGTGGCTGGGGGGGCGGCTGGGGGCTTTGGGCCTCACAGGCCCCGCAGACTGCAGGACAAACACATGACTATTAAATATAGATACACACATCTGTCTCTCTCTCTCTCGATGGATAAGGTGATCTCATGTATCTACATCTATATGGATAGCTATGGGTGGATGCGTGAGTGCACCGTGGGCCCTAGGTGTCTGCTGGTCCACTCCTGGGTGTATGCCTGGCTGTAGGAGTCCAGGACGTGGTACAGCTCCTGGCAGGCGGGCGGTGGCTCCACATCTCCATTCAGGATGGCGGACGCACGGACGTCCCGCGAGTAGAACCTGCACACAGACAGGTCCCGAGGTCCCGGGTTCACACGCACGCACGCACACAGACACAGACGCGCACACACACACACACACACACACACACACACACACGCACACGCACACGCACACGCACACGCACACGCACACGCAGACAGGCTCCGGCCGGTCCACAGACAGAAAGACAGAGAGGGAATCAGACAAGTGAAACAGTGACTTTTGGTTGGTCTCTGCGTTCTGTCAGACAGGTAAGCAGACAGACAGACAGGTAAACAGACAGACAGAGAGACAGGTGTACTTTTGGTTGGTCTCTTTGCGTTCTATCAGACAGGAGCCCTCCAGGGAGATGCCAGCGAACAGACCCCTGGAGTGACAGTAGGTGAACACTGCTGCTGTGCTCCTCAGGGCCACGTCAGCCTCCATGTTCCTGCACACAGGTGTTGAGACACCATAGTGTGGATGATGAACAAATGAGGAGCTATGTATATAGCGTATGCAAGGACACATGTACAGTGTGAAGCCATATGTGGTGTTTAACAGGGCATAGAGTATGTATATGAGGACCTGTGTTGCATATATAGTGTTTGAGGACCCATGTGTAGCATATATAGTGTATGTGTGGACATTTGTATATGGTGTAATTGAGGACATATGTATGAAGCGTTTAAGAGGACCTGCCCATGGGCCCCACTGCCACAGTACAGTTCCCTCCCAGTGTCAGGTTTCCTCCCTTGGTGAAGGCGTCCACAGCTCGGCGCTGCAGCAGGATGATCACCAGGTCTGACACCTGCAGGCGGAAAAGGAGACCCTCAAACTGATCCTACAGCAGCAGCGAGCCAGGACCCCTACAATAAAGTCATGTCCGCGCAAAACACACCCTGTTAAAAGAGTGCGTTTTAAACTGACCTCCACACCAATCTCAAATCCTCCTCCCAGGCCAGCGATTCCGATGGCAGAGGGAGCAGACCACCCTACACACACACAATTATGGTCGTAATGCTGTAACTCAGTCAGCCATGCTAACTGTGTCAGCCAAAATAATGGTTATGGTCCTACCTCAGTTAGCATGACCTCGGTTAGCATGGCTAACTGAGGTCATGCTAACTGAGGTAGGACCATAACCGTAACTGCAGACAGACAGACGGATGGAAAAGACAGACAGGTTCTTACGTCTGTCTGCGAGGCGTGCAATGACAATGCCGCTTCCACCGCGAGCCGTGATCAGGAACCCTGCCTTGATGACCGAGATGATTGCCAGCCCTTGGGCCTTGGCAATCACATGTGCTACAGGACAAATGGTAAACAACGTGGCATACATAGGCCTACATTAGTGTCTACACACACAAGTATACACACATACATGCCTGTGTGTGTACGTGCAAGAGGTTAGCTTACACACACATACAGAAGTTGCTGCCACATGATTGGCTGATTAGAAATTTGAGTTATCAAGCTGTTATATAATTTAAAACACACATTTATATATATATATATATATATGTTTTTTTTTGTTTTTTTTAACATCGCAATTTAATTTTTTTTTATTATTATTTAATTTATTTTTTTTGTTACCTGGGATTAGCTTGTCAGGTCCCGTGCGAGATGAAATCTGCGTGAACTCCCGCAGGATTTTGGCGGCTTTCCGAACCTCCGACTTCAGGTTGGACGGGATGGGATTGTTCACTACACAGACACAGACACAGACACACACACACACACACACACACACACACACACACACACACACACACACACACACACACACACACACAGTACTGCAACCGGTTTGACGACGTGACATCATAACCGGAAGTGAAGACACTTTAGGAGACCTTTTTTAGCTAACATAAATCTTTAACGGGACTGTTTAAACTGTTAACACATCGCGTCGTCCTTCTTTGGACAGACACAGAGACACAGGGAGAGCGAGAGAAGGAAGGAGAGACACAGTGGGAGAGGCACTACTCACTCGTTACGCAGGGCCGTCCGCTGGAGGAACTCACCTGAACACAGGTGAGCGCGACACTCTTTACTCGCGCCAGCTGTTGCACGGGCTGGCTCGCGCTCTGCCGGTGCGGGGGCCCACACGTAATTTAGATACTGACGGTGGGGGGGCGGCGTATGCCACGTGTTTAAGACGTAACGGATACCTTTTATACGTGTGTGCGTATTTGAGCTCAGCATCACCGCGTTTACCCGGGGCACGAGCGGCGGCCGGCCACAGGCGCCGCGCGGACAGCACGCGGACACGAAGGTCCCGCCGCGCGTTCCCCGTTTGTTATTGTGGAGCCAGCGCGCGCTCTCTACGCTGGCCCAAGGCCAGTTGGAAACGGGTTCCTCTGGACTGCGTCTCTTCTTGTGGAATTTGCTGCGACGTCATTCCATCTCCCTTGAATTAATTATTATTATCTTATAATATAAATATATAATAAATAATATAAATAATTATTTTACTTCAATAAGTTTGGTAGGTAGACAGTAAGTGCAAAAAGTTCCTAGGTTATTGGAAGCTAGGAAGGATACTATGTTTCAAGTTTAAAGGAATCTAAAAAATGATCATAAAAAGGATCCGGTGCCACACCCAGGTGTGTGTTAAACAAGTATGTAGGTATGTAGGTTCCTTAATTTTGATACTCTCGACGGTCGCGCACGCGCGCGCACACACACACACACACACACACACACACACACACACACACACACACACACACACACACACACACACACACACACACAGCAGTTGAAAACAGGTCTCTATGGACAGTCTTATCACACTAATACATTATATCTTATCACATCTTATCACACTAATATATTATCATCGTAATATATGGTCAATCACCTCAAAAAGAGCTGCAGAATAACATTTTAATAAAGCAGATTAAATGGA
>JAXIVH010000029.1:2733880-2758880 GCA_036785325.1 Urophycis tenuis | reverse complement strand
GCTGTAGAGGTCCTGGGTGGTGGGCAGCTCAGTACTGATGATGCGCTGGGCCTTCCTCCTGCAGCGCTGGCTGTAGGGGTCCTGGGTGGTGGGCAGCTCAGTACTGATGATGCGCTGGGCCTTCCTCCTGCAGCGCTGGCTGTAGGGGTCCTGGGTGGTGGGCAGCTCAGTACTGATGATGCGCTGGGCCTTCCTCCTGCAGCGCTGGCTGTAGAGGTCCTGGGTGGTGGGCAGCTCAGTACTGATGATGCGCTGGGCCTTCCTCATGCAGCGCTGGCTGTAGAGGTCCTGGGTGGTGGGCAGCTCAGTACTGATGATGCGCTGGGCCTTCCTCCTGCAGCGCTGGCTGTAGAGGTCCTGGGTGGTGGGCAGCTCAGTACTGATGATGCGCTGGGCCTTCCTCCTGCAGCGCTGGCTGTAGAGGTCCTGGGTGGTGGGCAGCTCAGTACTGATGATGCGCTGGGCCACCCTGACCACCCTCTGCAGCTTACATTTTTCTAAACATGGAAAACCATCATCAACCCCTGCCACTTGCTGTAGCTACTAATTCACCTTTAAGAGCTTTATTGGTGGTAAATATATCTAGCCTTGTACTTGTTGTGCTTTTCCGTATGGGCTGACTGACTGGAAAGGACAAGTCCTCTTGGGAAACTTTGGTCGATCCTGTATACTTTCTTTACCTGGTTCCTTCCTTCCTCTATCTTTCTTGTCTGGCGACAACTCATCCACAACATGGACATTCATTCCTTCAATAAAATTCTTGCAGCAATAAACACAAATGTTGTGTTTTTCTTTAATGAAAACTGAAAGCAGCATGTGAACATGGAGATGGTTGATGAGACCATTTCATCTCAACGCTCATTGTGTCACCGTTTGACTTTAGTTTTGAATTAATTGACTTGTCAGAGATGCCACAGCTTAGTCGAGTAAAATCCAGTCTTTCAATGACCCTCGTTTGGTCTGACAATAACTGTACTCAACATTATAATATTGTTCCTATGTTAGTGATCGCCTCATCTAAGCGAGAAACCATAAAATCTCATTCAAGCAGTATCCCAATCACACCAAACCAAGTCTGAATTATCAATTAACGTTATCGATTTTGTCCTGCCATAATCACCCCCCCTCCCCCAACCCTGAAATCCATCACATTGTGGAAGTAGGATAGGCTCTCAATACTCAGCTCAGTGTTCAGCTTCTCTTAGAAAAATGAGATGGACAATCGTTAGCGTTCTTTCTAAACATGTTTCATGGTTGAGGGTATTCGTCACCATCTAGTGGCCATATTTCCAACCTATACAACACTTCATATACCATATGGGCAACATTATTTTTTATAGAACAGATATTTACATATAATCGTAATACGAATCCAAAGTATATCCTCAACACACCATCAACTAAATATACACATTTCAATACTTGCATTGCAATAACAACAAAGGAGTCAAACTTATACATCAGAAATCCTTTTTATATATCCTTCAGTTATTTACAATGACATTCACAGTTACATAAATACAGTGACAGGGAAGAATATGCAGTAACAACATGACACAATCCATCACCAGTCGGCAGGAATTTGTGCTTCTGGTTGACAAAGTATTGATTGACCACATATGCATCCTGCCTGCCAATCAACCGGACGTTGAGGCCACCTCCATGGTGTGTACACCATTGTATCTGCCCAGAGAGTTCACTGTGGTGGTGATTACAGCAGTGTGCATTCCACCAGACGCTAGCGTTAGCGTAGCCCTGTTGCTGCTGTATGACACCATCAACAAGCAGTTGGAAGCCCACCCAGAAGGAGTTTTTATTCTTGCTGGTCTTGAGGCAGGCTTTGTTGCCTGCCTCAAGACCTGGGAAGACTGTACTTCCCAGCGTTGTGCAATATGCACAATGTCCAACTAGAGGGGACAATACTTTGGACCATGTCTACTCCAACCTGAAGCAGGCATACAAGGCTGTCCCCCTCCCCCACCTAGACACCTCAGATCACCTCTCTTTGTTCCTTGCTCCATGTCTCACAACACTCAGGAGGAAAAACAAGCCTGAGACAAAGAGTATCACAACCTGGCCAGAGGGCGCACTCATCCAGCTGCAAGACTGTTTCCAGAGCACAGATTGGTCAATATTCCATCACCTGGATATACACGAATGCAGGGATGCGGTGTTGTCCTACATCAAACACTGTACAGACACTGTAACTGTGGTGAAGTGAATCCGGGTCGACCGTCTGGTTCACTTCCTGCTCTCCTGCAGACAGGAAAGCACTGCAGAGGGTCACCAGATCATGGGCTGGATTTTACTCGACTAAGCTGTGGCATCTCTGACAAGTCAATTAATTCAAAACTAAAGTCAAACGGTGACACAATGAGCGTTGAGATGAAATGGTCTCATCAACCATCTCCATGTTCACATGCTGCTTTCAGTTTTCATTAAAGAAAAACACAACATTTGGAGTAGACATGGTGTCCTCTTCCCACCCTGGAGAACATTACCAGCTCCCGTGGCATCAGCAGAGCCATTAAAATAATAAAGGACCCCTCACACCCTGGTCATCATCTGTTCAATCTGTTGCCATCAGGGCAGAGACTCAGGTCCCTCAGGTCCAGAACAAACAGACTGAAGAATAGCTTCAATCCCTGGGCCACGAGGTTACTGAACTCATCGCCTCATATTCCCATCACATCCTCATAATAGTACGCACTGTGTCACGCAGGGCTGCCCTTTTGGGGGCCGATTATATTTGGCCTGCGCCTTGGCCCTTGCATATATTTTTTCCAGCGTCAGCCAGTACCGTGAGAAGTAGGGGTGCTGGGGGTGCTGCAGCACCCCCTTCTGGTTCCGCTGCTGCACCCCAAAAATGTATTTACCCAAAAATAAATATATGAAATAAAGTGGAAAAAAAAAGAAAATGCTGGAACTGGAAACACTAATAACTATAAATTGTCATGGTCTGGTTTAATATTCATTATACAATTTGTGTCACGTGTAGTGACAGTAACTGACCACCGTTAAAAAATGCCACAAAAAAAAGGATTTTAGACTTTTTTGGGAAGCCTCAACAAAATAAAAAGAGATGCATCAGAGATTTGGAAGAGGCAGACTCGCAGCCCAGTCCAATCACCCCTGAAACGACCAAAACAGCACTCCCAGACTGTGATGACCGGGCCCGGGAGTGTGTTGACAGGAGCTGTGCGCCTTTAATTCAAACTAAGGTCCCAGGTCAAAATGCTAACGCTTCAGAGGCACCGCATCAACCAGCTAGCTTCAATTCTCCAGGAAGGCCGTTTGGAAAAGAAACGTTTTGTCGTTCATTCAATGCGAGCTGGTTTACCAAATGGAGATGGCTGCATTATATTGAGGACGGTGATCGCATTGCTTGTTTCAGCTGTGTCAAAGCAGTGGAGAAAGGTCTAATTGATGAAGAGAGTGTACGGTTAGACAGCTGTTTTGTCAAGGGAGGCTTCACAAACTGGCGGAAAGCCACAGAAAAATTCAAGGAGCGCGAGAAGTCTAAGCTTCACAGCGATGCCATTCAAAAAATCTCTGCTCTAAAAAACACCCCAATTAATGCACTTTTATCTGATGCTGCCCGCCAAGTTCAGAATACAGCGAGACATGTTCTGGAACTGATGGTCAGGTCAGTGCTCTTCCTGCGAAAGAAGGGGGTGGCTTTTCGGGGTGACAGCAGCCGTGACGGCATTTTGTATGAACTTATGCTGGAACGTACCAACAACCTCCCAAAAGAGAGAGAATGGATCCTCAGGAGAGATAACTGGCTCTCGGACACATTTCAGAATGAAGTCATTCAACAGTATGCCTGCGCCATTCAGAGTGAGATTGTGTCCCGTGCAGCAAATAGTCCCTACTATGGACTCACAGCCGATGGTACCACCAACGCAAGTACAATGGAACAATTTTCGTTGACGCTGCAATATGTGGACGAGAACTTGGAGACTCATTCTGATTCCCTTGAATTTTACAATGCTCCTGACAGCAGCGGAGAGACACTGTTCAAGTGCGTCAGGGATGTATTTCTCAGGCTGAACATCCCAATTGAAAGTCTCCAGGGAAACTGTTTTGACGGAGCTAGTAACATGTATTGCTATGTTTTGGACACTCGGGCGAAGAGAGGGGCGGAGCTGTCAACTGATCACCACCTGGTGGTGAGTTGGCTGCGATGGTGGGGGAGGATGCCGGTCAGACCTGGCAGACCCAAACGTATTGTGAGGGTCTGCTGGGAATGTCTGGCAGAGTCTCCTGTCAGAGAGAGCTTCAACTCCCACCTCCGGGAGAGCTTTGACCATGTACCGGGGGAGGCAGGGGACATTGAGTCTGAATGGGCCATGTTCTGCACCTCCATTGTTGGGGCGGCTGACCGGAGCTGTGGCCGCAAGGTGGTCGGTGCCTGCCGTGGCGGCAATTCCCGAAGGAGTCCTATAGGACCTTTTTGGCCTGTGGGACTCCGGAGGCAGTAGGCAGGTACCGGCAGGCCAAGCGGAGCGCAGCTGTGGCGGTTGCTGAAGCAAAAACCCGGACATGGGAGGAGTTCGGTGAGGCCATGGAGAACAACTTCCGGACGGCTTCGAAGAGGTTCTGGACCACCATCCGGCGTCTCAGGAGGGGGAAGCAGTGCATCGTCAACACTGTGTATGGTGGAGACGGTGCGCTGCTGACCTCGACTCGGGACGTTGTGGATCGGTGGAAGGAATACTTCGAAGATCTCCTCAATCCCACCGACACGCCTTCCGGTAAGGAAGCAGGGCCTGGGGACTCGGGTGTGGGCTCCCCTATCTCTGGGGCTGAAGTTGCCGAGGTGGTCAGGAAGCTCCTCGGTGGCAGGGCTCCGGGGGTGGATGAGGTCCGCCCGGAGTTCCTTAAAGCCCTAGATGTTGTGGGGCTGTCTTGGTTTACACGACTCTGCAGCATCGCGTGGACATCGGGGGCAGTGCCCCTGGATTGGCAGACTGGGGTGGTGGTCCCTCTTTTTAAGAAGGGGGACCGGAGGGTGTGCTCCAACTATAGGGGGATCACACTCCTCAGCCTTCCTGGTAAGGTCTATTCAGGGGTGCTGGAGAGGAGGGTCTGTCGGATAGTCGAACCTCAGATTCAGGAGGAGCAATGTGGTTTTCGTCCAGGCCGTGGAACAGTGGACCAGCTCTACACCCTCTGCAGGATCCTTAAGGGTGCATGGAAGTTTGCACAACCAGTCTACATGTTCTTTGTGGACTTGGAGAAGGCATTCGACCGTGTCCCTCGGGGAGTCCTGTGGGGGGTTCTCCGGGAGTATGGGGTATCGGACCCCCTGATACGGGCTGTCCGTTCCCTGTATGACCGGTGTCAGAGCTTGGTCCGCATTGCCGGCAATAAGTCGGACTTGTTTCCAGTGAGGGTTGGACTCCGCCAGGGCTGTCCTTTGTCACCGATCCTGTTCATAATTTTTATGGATAGGATTTCTAGGCACAGCCAGGGCGTTGAAGGGGTCCAGTTTGGTGACCTCAGGATTGGGTCTCTGCTTTTTGCGGATGATTTGGTCCTGTTGGCTTCATCAGACCGTGACCTCCAACTCTCGCTGGACCGGTTCGCAGCCGAGTGTGAAGCGGCCAGGATGAGAATCAGCACCTCCTAATCCGAGTCCATGGTCCTCAACCGGAAAAGGGTGGAGTGCACTCTCCGGGGCGGAGATGAGATCGTGCCCCAAGTGGAGGAGTTCAAGTACCTCGGGGTCTTGTCCACGAGTGAGGGGAGGATGGAGCGGGAGGTCAACAGGCGGATTGGCGCGGCGTCTGCAGTAATGCGGACTCTGCGTGGATCCGTCGTGATGAAGAGGGAGCTGAGCCGAAAGGCAAAGCTCTCGATTTACCAGTCGATCTACGTTCCTGCCCTCACCTATGGTCATAAACTTTGGGTAATGACCGAAAGAACAAGATCGCGGGTACAAGCGGCCGAAATGAGCTTCCTCCGCAGGGTGGCTGGGCTCTCTCTTAAAGATAGGGTGAGAAGCTCGGCTATCCGGGAGGAGTTCGGAGTAGACCCGCTGCTCCTCCGCGATGAGAGGAGCCAGATGAGGTGGCTCGGGCATCTAGTTAGGATTCCTCCCGGACGCCTCCCTGGTGAGGTGTTCAGGGCACGTCCCACTGGTAGGAGACCCCGGGGAAGACCCAGGACACGCTGGGTCTCTCGGCTGGTCTCTCGGCTGGCCTGGGAACGCCTCGGGATCCCCCAGGAAGAGCTGGACAAAGTAGCTGGGGAAAGGGAAGTCTGGGCTTCCCTGCTTAGGCTGCTGCCCCCGCGACCCGACCCAGGATAAGCGGAAGAGGATGGATGGATGGATAGATGGATAGTAACATGTCGGGACGGTTTTCGGGTGTACAGGTGCGGCTGAAAAAACTATGTCCTGAGTCTCTGGTCGTGCACTGTGCCAACCACTCACTTGACCTAGTTCTTCAAGAGGCTGCCCGAGAAGTGAGTCTGATCGCTGACTCCATGAACTTTGTTCAGGGCATAGCTGGGGTAATCCGTGAATCATCCAAATGCAAGGAGCTCTACGAGTCGATGTTTGGCTGTGATGCAGTAGTTACCATACTGGCTGTATGTCCGACAATATGGTGCATACAAACAATAGCTATCAAGCGTGTATAAAGTGAAAAAAAAAAGAAAATGCTGGAACTGGAAACACTAATAACTATAAATTGTCATGATCTGGTTTAATATTCATTATACAATTTGTGTCATGCTAGTCACGTTGATACTTGACCCTACAAGTTGTAGCCAAGTGTAGTGAGTAACTGACCACCATTAAAAAATGCCACAAAAAAAGATTTTAGACTTTTTTGGGAAGCCTCAACAAAATAAAAAGAGATGCATCAGAGATTTGGAAGAGGCAGACTCGCAGCCCAGTCCAATCACCCCTGAAACGACCAAAACAGCACTCCCAGACTGTGATGACTGGGCCCGGGAGTGTGTTGACAGGAGCTGTGCGCCTTTAATTCAAACTAAGGTCCCAGGTCAAAATGCTAACGCTTCAGAGGCACCGCATCAACCAACTAGCTTCAATTCTCCAGGAAGGCCGTTTGGAAAAGAAACGTTTTGTCGTTCATTCAATGCGAGCTGGTTTACCAAATGGAGATGGCTGCATTATATTGAGGACGGTGATCGCATTGCTTGTTTCAGCTGTGTCAAAGCAGTGGAGAAAGGTCTAATTGATGAAGAGAGTGTACGGTTAGACAGCTGTTTTGTCAAGGGAGGCTTCACAAACTGGCGGAAAGCCACAGAAAAATTCAAGGAGCGCGAGAAGTCTAAGCTTCACAGCGATGCCATTCAAAAAATCTCTGCTCTAAAAAACACCCCAATTAATGCACTTTTATCTGATGCTGCCCGCCAAGTTCAGAATACAGCGAGACATGTTCTGGAACTGATGGTCAGGTCAGTGCTCTTCCTGCGAAAGAAGGGGGTGGCTTTTCGGGGTGACAGCAGCCGTGACGGCATTTTGTATGAACTTATGCTGGAACGTACCAACAACCTCCCAAAAGAGAGAGAATGGATCCTCAGGAGAGATAACTGGCTCTCGGACACATTTCAGAATGAAGTCATTCAACAGTATGCCTGCGCCATTCAGAGTGAGATTGTGTCCCGTACAGCAAATAGTCCCTACTATGGACTCACAGCCGATGGTACCACCAACGCAAGTACAATGGAACAATTTTCATTGACGCTGCAATATGTGGACGAGAACTTGGAGACTCATTCTGATTCCCTTGAATTTTACAATGCTCCTGACAGCAGCGGAGAGACACTGTTCAAGTGCGTCAGGGATGTATTTCTCAGGCTGGACATCCCAATTGAAAGTCTCCAGGGATACTGTTTTGACGGAGCTAGTAACATGTCTTGCTATGTCTTGGACACTCGGGCGAAGAGAGGGGCGGAGCTGTCAACTGATCACCACCTGGTGGTGAGTTGGCTGCGATGGTGGGGGAGGATGCCGGTAAGACCTGGCAGACCCAAACGTATTGTGAGGGTCTGCTGGGAATGTCTGGCAGAGTCTCCTGTCAGAGAGAGCTTCAACTCCCACCTCCGGGAGAGCTTTGACCATGTACCGGGGGAGGCAGGGGACATTGAGTCTGAATGGGCCATGTTCCGCACCTCCATTGTTGGGGCGGCTGACCGGAGCTGTGGCCGCAAGGTGGTCGGTGCCTGCCGTGGCGGCAATTCCCGAAGGAGTCCTATAGGACCTTTTTGGCCTGTGGGACTCCGGAGGCAGTAGGCAGGTACCGGCAGGCCAAGCGGAGCGCAGCTGTGGCGGTTGCTGAAGCAAAAACCCGGACATGGGAGGAGTTCGGTGAGGCCATGGAGAACGACTTCCGGACGGCTTCGAAGAGGTTCTGGACCACCATCCGGCGTCTCAGGAGGGGGAAGCAGTGCATCGTCAACACTGTGTATGGTGGAGACGGTGCGCGGAAGAGGATGGATGGATGGATAGATGGATAGTAACATGTCGGGACGGTTTTCGGGTGTACAGGTGCGGCTGAAAAAACTATGTCCTGAGTCTCTGGTCGTGCACTGTGCCAACCACTCACTTGACCTAGTTCTTCAAGAGGCTGCCCGAGAAGTGAGTCTGATCGCTGACTCCATGAACTTTGTTCAGGGCATAGCTGGGGTAATCCGTGAATCATCCAAACGCAAGGAGCTCTACGAGTCGATGTTTGGCTGTGATGCAGTAGTTACCATACTGGCTGTATGTCCGACAATATGGTGCATACAAACAATAGCTATCAAGCGTGTATGCAGTGCCTACAGACAGATCATTTAAACTTTGGAGCAGCTTAAGGATGACAAAAGTGTGAGAGGAGAGACCAGAGCCAAGATCGGAGGCCTGTATAAGAAGGCGCTGAAAGCTAACACCTTCTGCGTACTGTGCTGTGAAGAACTTTTCGAGCCTTCGAAAAGTTCTGCACTAGGTATCCACAGCTGGACTGATGCCAGACGAGCACAGGATGACAACAACCCCAGTCCGCTATCGGCACACAACAGAGCCAGAGGCAGCAGCACAACACTCATGGTGATGTGAGTTTTATGAAGCAGTGGACTTGATTACACAAGAACTAAAGAGGAGATTCGACCAAGATGGCATGAAAACAGCAGCTCTTAGAGAGAAGGTGGTTATTAAGGCAACAAAAAAGGAACAAACAGTGAATGTGGATTCCCTGCACCTTTCCTTGCACTTTGACAGGCACCAACTGGAGACGCAGCTAAAAATGATCGGCGTCTTCGGCGAATCTCCCGCTAACACCGTACAAGACATAGCCGCAAATATGTCTAAACTCCATCCACAAACGAGGGCTGTTTTCAAAGAAGCTGAAAACCTCATCAAACTATGCCTTTGTCTCCCCATCTCAGCTGCATCATCTGAGAGAACATTCTCCACTCTGCGCCGCCTGAAGACATGGTTACGCACAACTATGTCACAAAAAAGACTGATGCACCTTGCTCTTATGCATGTTCATGGAAATATTTTGGACAGTCTGGACACTGGCAGCCTAATGAGGAGCTTCATCAGCGCCAGACCGGAGAGGAAGGCCACATTTGGAATTGTGTGATGCAGGCGGTAAGACACTTTTCTTTTTCAAAGTAAAATAAAGCTGGGAACACCATTATCTTTTCGCTGAGGTCGATTCCACCACAGTGTGTCTGGTGTGTAAGCCAGAGGGTCGCTGTTTACAAAGAGTATGTGCCTTACTGTGCTGTTTTGTATTGTTCTTTGTCTGTTAAATGAACAAAACCCATAATAAATATGTTTAAAAAAATAAAAAGCTAACCACACAGCAGCGAACTTCAGCCATCCAAAGCACACCAAAGTGCCACTCAGGCAAGTCATCGCATTAGACAACGTCACTGTCAGAAGTGGACGAGCTTTGGCTGTGGGTGGTTTTGTCAAACAGTGTCTGACAATTGCTGCTGACGAGGTGTGTCCAGCAGCACACATCATCAGCAGCAATCAGGTTAGCCTGTCACGGAACACGGGGACCCGGCGCGTTGAGGACAAGGGTTCAAAATGAGTCTCCAGGACAGGGGTTCCTCCACGGTGCCCCCTCCCCCCTCCTCCTGCCTTTGGCTCCGACCGGTCTTGGTCTTGGTCTGGAGGTGGACTGCGCTGTGCTGCTGGTAGAGTCCACCATGGTCTCCGTGATAATGGGCTGGTGATGAGCAGTGTCATCCATGGAGCTGGGCCAGTGGAAGTCCTTCTGAATCCATGGATGCCGCATGGCTTCATCCGGGGTCATGCGCTTCCTGGGCTCATATCTTGACATCGCCAGATCAATGAGAACAGTCATCAACATGTTTGCAACCCGCTGAATGTGGAAGACATTGTTTCTTAATATATGTGCTACATCATTTCCCTCCCTGGTCACCACCTGGCCATGCTTCTAGTGCTGAAACCTCCAAGACTACTTTGTATCTCCTCAAAAGAACATTACATGGCACATGTTGAAGCAAAGACATGAGCCAAGACTTGGGGGGCCGTCTTAAGCTCCACGCTTGGGTCAGAGTGGAGGTGCACCTACTCGAGACAGCGCTGGATGAAGTCAACGAATAGATCCTCCTCTGTGTCCAGGGCCATAGACAGACGCCACCTAGTCTTCTCTTTGCTGTTTCTTTGACCTGCATTAACGTTCCACAACAACAACAACTGAAATATCGAAAGACACAACAACCAAGAGGCCAAGGACATTCTTTGGTCTCATTGTGAGGACAACTTGAGGAGGTTTACTTTCTACTCACCAGAGAGAGCATACTGAAGCGAGGTCTTCTCCAGCATGCCCTTTGGGGGATGACCCAGCAGCTTCAACAGAACACATACACACCAACACATCAGAATAACAGTAGGGCACTGACATATTAAAGCTATCCTTTCTAAGTATTTATTACCTTTGTCATTTCATGCAGCAACTCTGACTCATCGTCAGCATCAAACAGGGCATCGCCAGTCTTGAGCTCAGCTAACATGCAGCCCAGACTCCACATGTCAATGGGCTTGCCGTAGGCCTTCATCAGTAGGACTTCTGGGGACATGTACACCAGCGTCTGGGTAACAGGATAGTCTGTGGAGGACAAAGTTCATCATTCAAATGAACCGTAGCTTCAGAAAGAAACGGTTACCTTTAAGAGCGGTGTTTTCCTGTCAAGGTAAAAAGCCAGACACTCACTGTTCTGATGTTCCAGACGGCTTGCCCCAAAGTCAGCCACCTTTATGACCTCGGAGTCATCATTTGACACAAGGATGTTCTCCTAAACAGAAACAGGAGATCTTCTAAGGCTCACATTTAAAAAAAGAATAACCAAAAAGTACAAAAATCCCCAAGATATGTGCATACTATGTATATTCTAACTGAATGGGAGTGGGAGTGGAGTAGTCTCGTACCAGTTTCAGGTCACAGTGGATGATGTTGGTCCTGCTGAGAAACTGTAGGCACTGCAGGAGCGGGATGGCATGGCTTCTCACCTGAGAGGTGCCCAGCCCTTTGAACTCTCTCTTGTTCATCACGTCAAACAGGTTATTTCTGGAAGGATTACACATTAGAAAGATATGTCAGGTCATGGAAACTAGTGACACAAGTCGTCCCTGGAGCATTTTGAGTTATTCACAGATTCTGAAAGTGTAGTTTGTAATCTTTCCAACGATGTGTAACACATGGAAATCTGATAATATTTGGAGAAGTTGTGGCCATTTGAAAGTAGGCACATCACAAAAGCTAAAACTGAGAAAAAGCCTCCTAAAGATTTGCAGTTGTCACCTCTCTCTATTGGCACACCCAATTTCAAACACAAAATGTATACTTTTAAAGAAACCAATACTGTTATCTGAAACATGGAGAGGCTTCTCTGTGATCTCAACTAACAGATTCTGCAACCAAACGAAAATCACTCATTTTGAAAAAAATCACTTCTTTGTTAATTTGTTGTTTGTAAATGTTGTATTGGAGACTTGTGTCCTTGGATTCCATGACCCGACACACACACATATATATAAAGCTTTGACCACAGTCTTTCTGTCTTCCTCCTCATGCTTTTTTCAAAGTATGGATCTTTGAAGCAACATGTGAATTGGCACAGATGTTATTAATTCCAAATATCTCTGTTGTTGTTTTTTTGTTGTTTGTTGTTTGTGTCTTATTTCCATATGAGTGGGCATGACATTAAGCATTTGTTTTCCAAACCCACCCCATGAGGTTAAAGGTGATGCACAGATGGTTCCGGAAGTGGAAGTGCTCCTTCATGTGCACAACATTGGCAATGTCGTTCTTGTCCTTCTTTTGGAGCAGCTCCAGAATTTCCACCTCTGCCATGGCCTCAACTGCAAACCTATTGATTGGTCAGTTTGAGGTTAATTGATGGTAGTTTAGGAATTATATGGATTGGCATAATGATTGTAGGTTATCATTTGAAGGGAAAATATGAAATGTTGTGAGTTCAGGGTTGCATTCCAACATTGAGCTTGATCTATGATAAGATACCTTGGGTTGTTGACAATGACCTTCATGGCAACCAGCTCCTTGGTTTTGTGGTCTCTGCACTTGAGAACCCGACCAAAGGAGCCCTGACCCATCGCCTCCAGGACCTCGTACCGGTAAGCGATGTGGTCTTTGATAACCTGCATGTAAGAACCCCATTCAGTGCATGGAGACCCAGCTGTGACTAAATATAAATACATCTCGCTGAACCAAACAAAGCACATTCTTCTACTATGAGAAGGGTTTGTGGTAGGATCCCTCAGGAGGATACAAGTTAGTATTTACCATCTGGTAGTGCCCATAGATGTCATCATAGCCATGGTTGCCTGAAGCTTGAAGCTTCTCAGCAGCAATGCCAACGTACCACACCTCTTCGTACTGTTGGATTTCTCTCTGCTCAAACAGTGTGAGGTGTTTTCTAAAGGTGGACAAGGCATCTGTGTGCAGGGAAAGAAACGAGACACAAAGAGTAGTAATGAGAGAAGTTATATTAACCCCCAGCTCCATGAACGTGAAGCCCTTCGTTGAAGCTGTCAACAGTTAAAGACATCCTCCACTTGTGTGTTTACCTGCTGAGGTCAAGTGTTGCCCGTCACACCTCCGTTTCCGCTGTTGCTTCTGCACTCTCTGTTGCTTTTGTTCAAAGATACACAAACACAGTGAACAGTCAACATCCTCTGTGTTACATGGAGATGATTGAGTCATAGAGCAGGACCACTTACCTGGGCAACAGCAGGGTGGAGGGCTTTCTGTGGGAGCTTGGTGGTTTGTGGAAGGATGGTGGTCTTCCTCTTCTTAAGAGGAGCCTTGTTCACCTCCACAGAACTCAAGACCAGCGAGGGAAGAGGGTCCTTTCTTTTGATTGGCTCCTAAGAGAAACAATACAATGGATATGATCTCATTATATATTACTGACATTTTTTCAATTAACTCATTTGAATACGTATTTGCAAATCAGGGTTTCATAATTCAGTGGTGTTACGTGTCATTTTCATCATTTCGAAAACAAAGGTAGACATATTTGCCACCACCAGTTGCTGTGATTTGTCCAGATTTGTCCAAATTGAACATATACACTATATGTGTATGCACTATACCACATCATGCAAATAGCAGGGATTCAGGATGGCCTGTATCACTTGAAACAAGGTCGATAGGTAAGGTAACAAGGTAATGTAGACATGTAGGAGACTAGTTCACCAGGAACACTGACCAGGACGATCTTCTTCCCACCGGGACACTTGTTTAGAAGCGCACACCTGGGGATCAGGTGAGGGGACCCGGTGGCGTCCATGTTGATTGGCTCCTGATAAGACAATAAAGGGAGTGGAACAATGTGTTTGATATTTGACCATTATAATAACCATTATTCTTATATTCTAGATTTGTATTGTGTTGAATTGTATTGGCTTTGTATTATCATTGTTCAAAGATGGTTTTTATTATTATATTATTATGAAATATTTGGTTGGTAGATTTGACATGAGGATTTTCTGAATAGACGTCCTGAAAAAATGGCACTATAGAGGCACTATCTGATCATGTATGCAGCTCAAACCCAGGGCACTGTCTTTCTCTTTGTCAGCAATTCACCTCTGGTCCAGATGTGAATTTAGTGTCCGTCCCAACTATTAACTTGAATTATATTGTATTCATTTCCCCTACATTTTGTAAATTGGAGATTGTGTGTTGCTGTAACAAATTGCAGTTGCAAATAAGGTTTGCATAATTCAGTGGTGTTACTTGTCATCTTAGTGTCACAGGTAGGCATATTTGCCACTACCAGTAGCTGTGATTAATCTAAAAGCGAGACAAGATGACCAATATACTGTATGTCCAGACTTAACATATACACTGTCTATGTGTATGCACTATACAAATAGAGATTGCGGGGAGTCAGAAAAGTCTGTGTCTCATTAAAAGTAATGGAAACAACGTGGACACGTGGACACTAGTTGACTGGACTGGTTCACCAGGAACACTGACCTGGTCCCAGGCAGGCCGGTGGGATCTCTGCTGGTTTTTGGTGACCGCAGGAAGGACGATCGTCTTCTTCTGAAGAGGAGGCTTATTGTCAAGCACACACCTGGGGATCAGGTGAGGGAGCCTGGTGGCGTCCATGTTGACAGGCTCCTAATAAGACAATAAAGGGAGTAAAGGTTAATAAAAGGTTGTGCTTGATATGTTATCCTTAATAATCATTCTTTTTCATATTTCAGATTGTTAATATGTTTATATATGTTAGAACAATATGCAGATATTCTCATTTTGATAATTATTGTTGTACTATTACATATGAGGGAACGTCAAGTTGACATCACACCCACAATATGGTGAACATGTTTAGAGGTCGCTGCCGCTGGCGATCTGTTGGTTCTGGCTCACAAAGTTCATATTCTTTCATGCAATTGTTATCATAAAATATTAAGCTTTGACGTTGCATCCCGAAACCTTGAATTCAAGGATCTATACACTATACACATATCATGCAAATAGCAGGGATTCATTGTGTCATTTGAAACAAGGTCAATAATGTGGACATCTTGGACACTAGTTCACCAGGAACACTGACCAGGACGATCTTCTTCCCACCAGGACGCTTGTTTAGAAGCGCACACCTGGGGATCAGGTGAGGGGACCTGGTGGCGTCCATGTTGATCGGCTCCTGATAAGACAATAAAGGGAGTGGAACACTGTGTTTGATATTTGACCATTATAATAACCATTATTCTTATATTCTAGATTTATATTGTGTTGAATTATATTGGCTTTGTATTATCATTGTTCAAAGATGGTTTTTATCATTATACTATTATGAAATATTTGGTCGGGAGACTTGACATGAGGATTTTCTGAATAGACATCCTGAAAAAATGCCACTATAGAGGCCCTATCTGATCATGTATGCAGCTCAAACCCAGGGCACTGTCTTTCTCTTTGTTAGCAATTCACCTCTGGTCCAGATGTGAATTTAGTGTCCGTCCCAACTCTTAACTTGAATTATATTGTATTCATTTCCCCTACATTTTGTAAATTGGAGATTTTGTGTATGTGTAACAAATTGCAGTTGCAAATGAGGTTTGCATAATTCAGTGGTGTTACTTGTCATCTTAGTGTCACAGGTAGGCACATTTGCCACTACCAGTAGCTGTGATGAATCTAAAAGCGAGACAAGATGACCAATATATGTCCGGACTTAACATACAGTATACACTGTCTATGTGTATACACTATACACATACTGAAGAGATGGCAAGGAGTCAGTGTGTCTCTGTGTCTCATTAAAAGTAATGGAAATAACGTGGACACGTGGACACTAGTTCGGTGGACTGGTTCACCAGGAACACTGACCTGGTCCCAGGCAGGCCGGTGGGATCTCTGCTGGTTCTTGGTGACCGCAGGAAGGACGATCGTCTTCCTCTGAAGAGGAGGCTTGTTGTCAAGCACACACCTGGGGATCAGGTGAGGGAGCCTGGTGGCGTCCATGTTGACAGGCTCCTAATAAGACAATAAAGGGAGTAAAGGTTAATAAAAGGTTGTGCTTGATATGTTATCCTTAATAATCATTCTTTTTCATATTTCAGATTGTTAATATGTTTATATATGTTAGAACAATATGCAGATATTCTCATTTTGATAATTATTGTTGTACTATTACATATGAGGGAACGTCAAGTTGACATCACACCCACAATATGGTGAACATGTTTAGAGGTCGCTGCCACTGGCGATCTGTTGGTTCTGGCTCACAAAGTTCATATTCTTTCATGCAATTGTTATCATAAAATATTAAGCTTTGACGTTGCATCCCGAAACCTTGAATTCAAGGATCTATACACTATACACATATCATGCAAATAGCAGGGATTCATTGTGTCATTTGAAACAAGGTCAATAATGTGGACATGTAGGACACTAGTTCACCAGGAACACTGACCAGGACGATCTTCTTCCCACCAGGACGCTTGTTTAGAAGCGCACACCTGGGGATCAGGTGAGGGGACCTGGTGGCGTCCATGTTGATCGGCTCCTGATAAGACAATAAAGGGAGTGGAACACTGTGTTTGATATTTGACCATTATAATAACCATTATTCTTATATTCTAGATTTATATTGTGTTGAATTATATTGGCTTTGTATTATCATTGTTCAAAGATGGTTTTTATCATTATACTATTATGAAATATTTGGTCGGGAGACTTGACATGAGGATTTTCTGAATAGACATCCTGAAAAAATGCCACTATAGAGGCCCTATCTGATCATGTATGCAGCTCAAACCCAGGGCACTGTCTTTCAATTCACATCTGGACCAGAGGTGAATTGCTAACAAAGGTTAGCAATTCACCTCTGGTCCAGATGTGAATTTAGTGTCCGTCCCAACTCTTAACTTGAATTATATTGTATTCATTTCCCCTACATTTTGTAAATTGGAGATTTTGTGTATGTGTAACAAATTGCAGTTGCAAATGAGGTTTGCATAATTCAGTGGTGTTACTTGTCATCTTAGTGTCACAGGTAGGCATATTTGCCACTACCAGTAGCTGTGATGAATCTAAAAGCGAGACAAGATGACCAATATATGTCCGGACTTAACATATACACTGTCTATGTGTATACACTATACACATACTGAAGAGATGGCAAGGAGTCAGTGTGTCTCTGTGTCTCATTAAAAGTAATGGAAACAACGTGGACACGTGGACACTAGTTCGGTGGACTGGTTCACCAGGAACACTGACCTGGTCCCAGGCAGGCCGGTGGGATCTCTGCTGGTTCTTGGTGACCGCAGGAAGGACGATCGTCTTCCTCTGAAGAGGAGGCTTGTTGTCAAGCACACACCTGGGGATCAGGTGAGGGAGCCTGGTGGCGTCCATGTTGATCAGCTCCTAACAAGACAATAAAAAGAGTAAAGGTTAAAGGTTAAAAGGTTGTTCTTGATATCCTTAATAATCATTATTTTTTATCTTTCAAATTGTTAATATGTTTATATATGTTAGAACAATATGCAGATATTCTCATTTTGATCATTATTGTTGTACTATTACATATGAGGGAACGTCAAGTTGACATCACACCCACAATATGGTGAACATGTTTAGAGGTCGCTGCCTCTGGCGATCTGTTGGTTCTGGCTCACAAAGTTCATATTCTTTCATGCAATTGTTATCATAAAATATTAAGCTTTGACGTTGCATCCCAAAACCTTGAATTCAAAGATCGATTCAACGGGTGTTTATGTCCATAGCTTTGTGGTCATCCATCATATGATGGGTTAACGTTCATACAGATTATTATTTTGTGTTACAATAGAAAGGCGCAACTGCAGAGATGATAAGATGTCAGAAAACTGCGCAGAAAAATCCGCGAACGTAGTGTCGTAGTGTCCGTCATTGAGCAAGTAGAAGTTTTATCATCTCATAACTCTTACCTGTTTCAGTTCAGTGTCACGTTCTCCTGGATCGTTTGTAACTTCGTGTCGAGTGGTTTTGAAAGTACGAGTAATATGCATTCACTTACTGGTCTTCTCAAAAAAACATCTTACTTACTCAAAAGTCAATAGCGCAATGAAATACAATGTTCTAAAGTAGCCTGTCTAACCTTGTGTGACGTCATAACCATACATCAGCGGCTCATATCAAGCCATCGCGTCTCTTGAAATAAAATGTATACATGTTTACATGGAACATTTTATCATACTGCAACATGCCTTTCTTTAATGTTTTAATGCATACATTGAAACATTTGGATTTTCAGCTTGAGTAGCATGTGATATTTGTAGTGTGGCGTGTAGGCCTACCATGTATGCAGGCTATGTATGTAGCCTAAACTATTGTATGTCCGTATAGAAGAGGTTGGCTAGTTGCACACATGGAAAGTCCTCTTGAAACGTTACCCTTCCCAATCAGAATTGACCAATTTGAACCTCAACTGCCTAATGTTTAGTAATCCCATGTTTGGTCGCTAGATGGCAGACTAGGTTCTGTACCGCGGTAACGTCGACTAAATACCTCCACATACCTTCGTGTGGTCTGTGTCACGTTCTCCTAGATCCAAGGTAACTTTGTGTCGCGTTGGGTTTGAAAGTGTTGATAACATGCAATCAGTAACTCATCCTCTCAAAGAACAGCGTCTTGCTCACTTGAAAGTCAATAGCGCAATGAAACACAATGTTCTAAAACTGGCCTTTGTCAATGTGGACAAGACTTATGAACCGTCGATGATGTCATAATGGTATCGCACCATAGGATCTCAGATCAGACTACAACTTTATTTTCAAGTTTGCTAATGGTCCCTTTTATTCAATTTTTACAGTGTAATAAAACATACATTTCTCCGATACAAAGAGGTTAAGTTTCTGATATTGTGATTTATTTTTTTAACAGTACAAGCACAATGATAGAAATTGACTAAATATATTAGCCTTCTCGAAAGTATAACCTACAAACTATGGCACCCCTTTACAGTGATTTTCTTTTTCATCCAAGTGAAGTAAATTTCTCCGGTAGCCCTTAATCACAGTTACAGTCGCAAACGGCATCATGGACCATAGCCTATTTATGACACCCCCTTACCCTAACCCCCCAAAGGACAAGAAACAAAACAATCTTTATAAGTTAAAATAAGTGTTAACTTATATGTTCTGACAGCCATCAGTGACATCAAGTGTCTGGTCAGCTACACTGGTGCTGTACACTACCAGTACAACCACTCTGCAGGGAACAGGACATTGTATTGTACCCCGTTCCCACGTTGTCCAATCAGGAGAAAGAACTCTACGTAGAGGCGATCCTCTCCTCCTCTCTGCACACTCTCGGGCAGGCAGCAGGACTTCAGTGTTGCAAGTTAAAAAAAAAAAAATAATAACGGCTGGAGAAAAGAAAGCTGTCCGGAAAAAGAGAAGAGAAGAAGAAAGGAGTGGGAGGAGGGAGGGGAGACTAACTGCAAAAATAGACAAACAGCAAGGGTGTTAACCAACATGCTGACATCACTTACAGCCATGTTACATGTGGTGGGATCTCTCGTTCAAGGATGGTGAGGGGTGCACTGACTGACCATCAGTGACATACAAGGTAGTTCACCTCCAATTCTATTTCTATTTATTGACAAAAATAAAACATTGGTGTTGTCCATGGCGATGAGGTGCTGGCCAGTGAGCAATCTGGTAGCCGTCAGGTGGGGTCAAGGCCAGACCTCCAGTCACAATCACAATAGGTTGGGCAGGTTGGACACATGAAAACAGACAGCATAACAGACAGCATTATGGTTAGATAGGGCAGGTTGGACACATGAAAACAGACAGCATTATGTATTAACACAGACAGCACTATGTTAGATAGGGCAGGTTGGACACATTAAAACAGACAGCATTATGTATTTACACAGACAGCATTATGGCTAGGTAGGGCAGGTTGGACACGTTAATACAGAGACAGCATAAAGGCAAGGTGTACAAGGAACATAATATGAAACTTCTCATCTAGCGGGCTACATATCGGCAGCCAGGCTTGATCTGGCTAACAGGTGAGTTTAGCTGTCATGAGAGCTGAGGGACACAGCCAGGAGCCAAAGGAGAGAGCAAAGAGGTATGTTGGAAGTTTGTATTTGAATTTAGCAGCAGAGTCAGCTTCCCTGATTATAGGAGTCAGACTGAACAGGGCCCAGCTCATGGCCTGCTCCCTCACAAAGTGGGCGCCAACAAAGTCCTCTAGGCTACTACTACTACCCCATTGGTCAATCAAAGCATGCAGCTCTCCCAAACCTCATAGAGTTTCTCCCTTTTGTTAGGCGCCTCAATCACGTCCTCTCTGGTCGCCGTCAGTGTACTCTGGTGGGGGGCGGGTGAGGCCAGGTGGGATCCCTGGCCTCTTGGGGAAAACACGCTGGCTCCGCCTTAATTTGTTACTCCCATGCAGTCGTGAGGAGTGTCAGTCGATTGCTAATGTGGGCAAAATCCCCATCACAGACTTTATGTCTCTCAAGGTCCATTTTATCACCTTGTTATCTCTTAAACAAGATGCTGCACTCAAGCTTAGGTTGTTCATGTCATGTCGGGTCAGGTCTCTCCTGTTGGTGTCACAACCATCCTCCCCTCACACAGAAATGAGGGAGCGTTGGGTCAAAGAAGTACCGGTACAGGCTGTTGTCATACCAAGTTCTGACCCAAGCGGTCCTACACACACACACACACACACACACATACACACACACACACACACACACACACACACACACACACACAACCAGGTACACACACACACACACACACACACACACACACACACACACACACACACACACACACACAGCCAGGTACACACACACACACACACACACACACACACACACACACACACACACACACACACACACACACACACACAGCCAGGTACACACACACACACACACACACACACACACACACACACACACACACACACACACACACACACACACACACACACACAGCCAGGTACACACACACACACACACACACACACACACACACACACACACACACACACACACACACACACACACACACACACACAACCAGGTACACACACACACACACACACACACACACACACAGCCAGGTACACACACACACACACAGCCAGGTACACACACACACACACACACACATACACACACACACACACACACACACACACACACACACACACACACTGCAGTGATGTTCCTGCACCACCAACAATTCTATCCTTATATGTGCACTGCATATGTATATAGATATAGTTTACATATAATTTGCTTGTTTTTGTACTTATTGAAGCTTGATAAACCTGAAATCCGGGGTTTCGCTGTCACAACAAAATCAAAATTGGACAATGCTGTTTATTGATTAGAAAGGTTATTACAATGACAGAAGTGATGTGATCCATGCGAGCCTTCTCTTCTCTGTCATTCTCAACCTGAATTTATATTAAACAGAGCATTCATTTGTGCTTCCATGTTATTTGTAGGAACATCATTGAATATTGCAGGGTTTCAGACATGGGCGTCCTTAGGCCTGGGCCAGAGTGCATAACAAACATAACATAACAAGTTTGTAGACTAACAAATAACATAGAGCTTGTTTATCAAAACAAACTAATCTGTGGGAGCCTCTATGTTAAATTATACATACTAGAGGTACACACACACACAAACACACACACACACACACACACACACACACACACACACACACACACACACACACACACACACACACACACAACAGAAACAACATATTCTGAAAGCATATTCATCACACATACCAGTTAATCGACTCTCTGATCATGCAAGCCCTATCAGCTGACAGCTGTCCAATCAAACGCAGGTACACTGATGTGCAGTCAGTTTCAGACCTTCCATCTCACACACACACACACACACACACACACACACACTCTATGTGCGCTGCTGGATTTCACCCACCGCCCCTCAGCCTCCAGCTGTTTTAGGTTCTGCCCTGTGTTGACTGTAACCTGTTCAATAGGGGGATTGATATTGGACACATGGATCATACAAGAGAAAGGGGAGGAGCCAATCAGGAATGTTCGCGAAGAATTCAAAATCGAAAATCTAAGTTTAATTTGCATTTCAATCGTATGAAAGTTACCTTGTGAATGTGTGTACCCATACTTAAAACTTAACTTGTCCTGCTTGATTTCCTAACAATTGTTTGTATTTGATTTATGCCAGGCAGAGTCAAGCAGAAATGGCTTTCCTGATTGATTACTGCTTGGTGATGCCTTGCACAGGCCTTGAAAATACTTCAGGCAGAGACCAATACACACTTAGGGTGACGTCTTCCAGTGATATGTCAGCTACAAGCAAAACTCAAAAGGCAGGCGACATCCTTCACTCATCAAAGCCATTCAGGATGGTGTCCAAAAGTGCTTTGGTGAGATGATGGTGGACCCTGAACTGATTGCTGCAGCAATAGTTCTACCGAAGTTCAAGAACACCTGGGCAGAGAGGCCTGATATCATAGAAGCAGCTATGATTTCAACTTATAATATACTGTGGCTATTAATGGTTTATTGGAGATCTATCCACTTGTTTTTATACTCAATACAATGTGGTCAGTGCAATACCGCAAGTCTCTTATCTCAAGTTGTAATACTTTTTTTTAATTTGTAGTCATCTCTGCATTATGTTACACTCTTGGTAGATTAATCAAATGTTAATTGTCAGAAATGTGGTATTTGTCACTCAACAGGTGTGGTTTATGTCAGACAACACCTTGACTAGATGACAGAGGTGGAAGTGGAGCAAGTTGGACAACATTCATCAGACGAAGAGGATTTATTCTCCTCAATGGAGTCCAGAAGGGCAGAAGGTACAGGGGAGTTGGAAGGGTACCTAGCTTGTATCACAAACAATATGGATCTGCTGAACTCCTTTCCAAATAAATAAAAAACAAAACAAAAACTCTCTCTGAAACTCAACACTGGCCTGCCTGATTCAGCTGCCTGTGAGCGGGTTTTCAGTTGTGCTGGATTATTGTTCACTGCAAAGCTGAAAATCAGCTGCTGCTTAAACTGAACAAGAAGTTTGTAGACTAATCATAAGTTTGTGTGTGTGTGTGTGTGTGTGTGTGTGTGTGTGTGTGTGTGTGTGTGTGTGAGAGTAAGCAAGTGTGTTTAATGTTTTACCACTAAATGGATGAGTTCAACTAACTTTAAGCTGCTGCTTAAACTGAACAGCAAGTCTCATTTGAGGTCATTGCACTTACATTTGCTACACTTGTTCTTTAATTAAAAACAAAAGTTTTGGATTTATGACCCCTTGTCCTATTTTCACTACCCTCCCCACACACAGACACACAAAAAGCAACTAAGTAACTTTTACTTTTAATTTTCAGATGGGTAATTTTACGTGTACTTGAGTAATATTTCATCAAAGTATTGGTACATTCACTTGAGTACAATATTTTAGTACTTTTTCCACCTCTGGTTGGTGGTAATTGTGTTTTGGTCTGGTTGGTTTGTTTAGCAATTCAAGATGAAATGAGACGTAACACAGGTTACAGTATATTTATGTTGATTTAGGATTTTACAGTACTACTCAAGTCCTGTCAATATGGAGTATTGCTAACAAAAAAAATCCCATGATACACTTTGATGTAAAAGCCACGTAGATTGAATGTAGGGTCAAGTGATGGCTAATGCACAGGAAAACCTTAACCCTGAACATGGATACCGTGTGTTATGTACCACTTGTCTGTGGCACTGGCTGCAATACACATATAATAATAATAAAAAATCTGATTTATATAGCACTTGATATGGTACTCTAAGACATTTTACATATTGCCCTATCAAAACTAAGCAACAGAACTTTATTAAGACAGACTAGGATTAAAAGCAAAACAGAGTTTAAGCATTAAGAAGAAGGTGGGAGTTAGGTGGGGAAGGCTAGTGTAAAAAGGTGTTTTGAGTGCAGATTTGAAAGAAGAGAGGGTTGGGGAGACTTTGATGTGGGAGGGGAGTGAATTCCAGAGGGGGGGGGGGGCAGCAACTGAGAAGGCCCGATCACCCCAAGTCCGGCGCTTAGACCGGGGGACTTGCAGCAGGTTGGTAGAGATGGACCTGAGGGACCGGGAGGGGGCGTGGTGATGGAGGAGGTCGGCAAGGTAGTGGGGGCAAGGTTGTTGAGGGCCTTGTAGGTGGTGAGTAAGATTTTGAAGTTGATTCGGTGTTTAATTGGAAGCCAATGGAGTTCACGGAGGACAGGTGTGATGTGTTCTCTGGAGCGGGTACCGGTGAGGAGGCGTGCAGCTGAGTTCTGGACATATTGCAGTTTATTGAGGACTTTGGTGGTGGTGCCATAGAGAAGACTGTTGCAATAGTCGAGCCTGGATGAAATGAAAGCATGGATGAGTGTCTCAGCAGAGCTAGTTGACAGGTTTGGGCAGAGGCGGGCGATGGAGGTGGAAAAAGGCGGTTTTGGTAATATGGTTGACATGGGGGAGGAAGGAGAGAGTGGGGTCCAGGATAACTCCAACGTTACGGATTTTGGTGGAGGGGGTAATGGTGGAGCCGTCAATGTTAAGGGTGAAGTTCTGAGTGGAGTGGGTGAGGGAGTCAGGACCAATGATGAGGACTTTGGATTTGTTGGAGTTGAGTTTGAGAAAGCTATTTTGAATTCAGGTCTTGATGTCAGTCAGACAGTTGGAGAGGGTTAGGAGGGTGGAGGGACTGATGGTTTTGGAGTGGAGGTAGAGCTGTGTGTCGTCGGCGTAACAGTGGAACCGGAGGCCATGGTGACGGAGGACCTGACCAAGTGGAAGCATGTACAGAATGAAGAGGAGTGGACCAAGCACAGAACACCGTGGATGAGAGGAGTAGTGGCTGATTGACAGTTGTTGATGGCGATGAATTGATGTCTGTTGGAGAGATAGGATCTGAGCCAGGAGAGGGCGGTGCCAGTGATGCCAAGGGTGGATTGGAGACGGGAGATGAGAATGGAG
>JAXIVH010000029.1:2716380-2718880 GCA_036785325.1 Urophycis tenuis | reverse complement strand
TCGATTTGTATGTTCTTCAGCTGATTGTTGAAGTAAACTACAGGAATTACTTTTGTATAATCAATGTCAAATTTGAGCTATAATTGACTCCAGACTTTGTAGATAGTTGTAGTTTCCATCGCATATGAGCTATTCTAATAAGGCCGACATCTGACATCATGATGAGTGTTGCTGCTGACAAGGCTATATGCCGACATTAGACTATTCTTAATTCTCACTCATAACTAGTTTAGTTAGCATTGTTTAATGTAGCTAAAAAAATAAATATGCATATTTAAAACACATAAATTGTGGGTTTGGTCATACACCAGTAGTTTTGTGACAGCACTTGGAAGTTGATGACCACATCCATACTCATAGTTTCTGCCCCACTGAAATTTATGGTTACCGCACGCTACTAGACCATGTGACACCCCCAGAGCTGTATATGGCCATGGAAGCGCACTTCTGTGAAAAACAAGCTTGTGGCACTCAGATGTAGAGCAGTCATTTGCTAGCTGTAAGCAAGCAACTTATTCAACATGAGAACACTAATGGAAACGTGAAAATCAGAACTACGGACACACATAGTAAATACATGTATCAGAAGTACAAATACACTTAAGCAAAAACAAAAATTAATAATTACAAAAGCCATCTGGGACAGACGCTTATGTTAGAAACTTGATTAATTTCTTCCATCAGGATTTCACCCTGGAATGTCATCGAGGTGAGTAGGAATCAGGTCACGGCACTGTGTTGTTCTACCTGTGCGGTGACCAGCACCTCCAGCACATAGACTCTGGTGTCCAGCCATGACCTCAGCACCAGCCGGCACCTGTAGCGCCCCGCTGCGTTAGCCTGGAAGCTGACCGGCACACCTACACTCTCCCGTTCTGATAGGGAGAGACACCGAGGCAGAGAGACAGTGAGGGAGGGACACACAGAGACAGGCGGATGGTGTATAGGGCTACATCAGAATGCGTCATGGGAACTTTGTTGGTACGGCAACAAAAATAGATATGCCATTTTGGGAGGACTCCTGAATCAACGTAACTGTACCATACTCCGGGCTAATGAGAAACTCTGTCGCAGTTTCAAACACAATGTCGTCCCATAATGACAAATCATTTCACGATTAATTACTGAACACTGATTAGAAAAACTACTACCGCCAACTCAATTATCAACATTACAACGAACCAATGCATCCAAGGCGATCAATGTGATGTGATGTCGAAAATGTACAAGCCCTATTGTCTTTCTGCGGAAGAGTGGTCATGCCCATTTTGAACCCAGACCTTCCCCTCGTGCTGAAGATACAGTCGGCACGTGTGTTACGTTGGGGTACCTGCTGCAGGGGCGTTGTCTCTGACAGGTACAGTCACGGTGTGAGGGAGGTGGAAGTGGTCGGGCATGGACACCTCCACGCTGTACTCCAGACCCTCGCTGTGGGCCCTGTCCCTGATCTGATCAGCCTACGAGAGGAGAGTGGGGGCGACACAGTGGGTAGAGCGGGTGGACAGAGCGGGTCGTCCACTAACAGTAGGGTCAGCGGTTCAACCCCCTTGATCCTCCAACTGTCCACATGTCGAACCCCACAAATGTACTGATTGTAAGTCGCTTTGGACAAACGCGTCTGCTAAATGCACTTTAAGAGAGAGGCAACACACAAGCAAAATGGGTCTTTGTGTGCATGGATACGCCCATTTGGTGTGTGTGGCTTGGTTTTGGTCCTCACAATCCCATTGTTGCGTACATGCCTTATGCATCCATTTGTACACCTGCTGTGTGTGGGGACTGTCCTCAGTGTCCTCAGTGTCCTCACACACATACAGGCGTGTGTACGCTGACACACCTGCTGCTCGGTGGCCTTCCTCAGCGCGACTGCCGTCCTCACACCGCTGCTGTCCAGGGTGTGCGTGAGCTGTCGTCTCTTGCGTTCGCGGGGACTCATGGCGCGCCGGGCCCAGAGGACCAGGGCCCTCTCGCGGGCCTCGTTGACCCGCGGCACACGCAGCAGCACATCACACGCCTCCCCCGCCATGCACCTCAGGCTCAGCACTGGCTCCCCGGCGTCTGGATGGAGGAAAGCGACGTGAGGACCGCCGTGCAGGTCAGTACATGATGATTATTGGGACCTCGTGGTCTTTATTTGTCATTCCCATGTGACATGGGAACGAAATTCGTTCTCTGCATGTAGACATGTAGACAGTTTTGGAAGTGGGGATCACAGGGATCGAACCCCCAACCCTATGGTTAGTGGACGACCACTAACCACCCGCTCTACCCACTGAGCTACTGTCGCCCTAAATGAGGGACATGGTTATCAATCTTGGGGGTTGGCTATGGGCATAGACCTTTATATTGACAACACTTAATTGTGGGTGTGTGGGTTCTTGGTGCTGTAACTACCAGCGGTGTCAGGTGGCGGGGCTAGGCGAGCAGTGGGAGTCACCGTAAGAGGACATGAAAGAGGAAGCTCCGCCACAGCCTTCACACTGTAGACCATATCTCCCAC
>JAXIVH010000029.1:2708880-2713880 GCA_036785325.1 Urophycis tenuis | reverse complement strand
ACAAAGGCGCCTCTAAGTATGTATTCAAGTCTTTTCTCGACAACCGTTCATTCGGTCCAGGACCCAAGCGAAGCACAGCGTGGAGCGTGAGTTTGTTTGGATGAGCGGTTCTGGAGAAAGCTACAAGCAGGAATACCAGAGGCCACCCGTCCCGGGCAGGCATGTTTAGAACGGGCCCTGCCCAAAACGCAAAGGTATTAGCACCCTTTGGCTGAGGTCAAAGGTTAGTGTGTGCATGTGTGTGCATGTACCGAGCAGGGATGGTGACAGCAGAGCCGCTGGGGAGAGAGAAGAAGTGGGCGTCCGAGCCCAGCAGAGAACACTGGTACTGCAGCGGCTTCTGAGACGGATTCTTGAGACACACCTACACACACACACATACACACCCATACACACTGTTTATATGTCGCATGACATACTATGCAGTCACATGTGTATGTGTGTGTGGGTGGGTGTGTGTGTGGGTGGGTGTGTGTGTGGGTGGGTGTGTGTGCGGGTGGGTGTGTGTGCGGGTGGGTGTGTATGTGTGTGTGGGTGGGTGTGTGTGCGGGTGGGTGTGTATGTGTGTGTGGGTGGGTGTGTGTGCAGGTGGGTGTGTATGTGTGTGTGGGTGGGTGTGTGTGCAGGTGGGTGTGTGTGCGGGTGGGTGTGTATGTGTGTGTGGGTGGGTGTGTGTGCAGGTGGGTGTGTGTGGGTGGGTGTGTATGTATGTGTTGGTGGGTGTGTGTGCAGGTGGGTGTGTGTGTGGGTGGGTGTGTATGTGTGTGTGGGTGGGTGGGTGTGTGTGCAGGTGGGTGTGTATGTGTGTGTGGGTGTGTGTGCGGGTGGGTGGGTGTGTGTGCAGGTGGGTGTGTGTGTGGGTGGGTGTGTATGTGTGTGTGGGTGTGTGTGTGTGTGGGTGGGTGTGTGTGCGGGTGGGTGTGTATGTGTGTGTGGGTGGGTGTGTGTGCGGGTGGGTGTGTGTGCGGGTGGGTGTGTATGTTGTGTGGGTGGGTGTGTGTGCAGGTGGGTGTGCGTGCGGGTGGGTGTGTGTGCGGGTGGGTGTGTGTGCGGGTGGGTGTGTATGTGTGTGTGGGTGGGTGTGTGTGCGGGTGGGTGTGTATGTGTGTGTGGGTGGGTGTGTGTGCAGGTGGGTGTGTGTGCGGGTGGGTGTGTATGTGTGTGTGTGCGGGTGGGTTTGTGTGCGGGTGGGTGTGTATGTGTGTGTGGGTGGGTGTGTGTGCGGGTGGGTGTGTATGTGTGTGTGTGCGGGTGGGTTTGTGTGCGGGTGGGTGTGTATGTGTGTGTGGGTGGGTGTGTGTGCGGGTGGGTGTGTATGTGTGTGCGGGTGGGTGTGTATGTGTGTGTGGGTGTGTGTGTGTGTATGTGTGTGTGTGCGGGTGGGTTTGTGTGTAGGTGGGTGTGTGTCGGTGTGACCTGCTTGGTGGCAGTGCTGTGGAGTTCCCCTGAGAGTGTGACAGTTCTGAGTGGGCGGAGCCGAGGCAGATGTTCGTACAGGTGAACACACAGCATCAACATCTGGACGGGGTTAGGGTCTGAAAGGTCTGCAGGCTGGTGTCACACACCACACAGAAATTAAAACCAAAAGTGCTAAAACAAACACGTAAGTACTAATACAAAAAATAAAAACAATAATAACATAATAATACCTGTATGTCTATGTTGAGGCAGAGACTCTCCTACCTGTATGTCTATGTTGAGGCAGAGACTCTCCTACCTGTATGTCTATGTTGAGGCAGAGACTCTCCTACTTGTATGTCTATGTTGAGGCAGAGACTCTCCTACCTGTATGTCTATGTTGAGGCAGAGACTCTCATACCTGTATGTCTATGTTGAGGCAGAGACTCTCCTATCTGTATGTCTATGTTGAGGCAGAGACTGTGGTACCTGTATGTCTATGTTGAGTCAGAGACTGTCGTACCTGTATGTCTATGTTGAGGCAGAGACTGTGGTACCTGTATGTCTATGTTGAGTCAGAGACTGTCGTACCTGTATGTCTATGTTGAGGCAGAGACTGTGGTACCTGTATGTCTATGTTGAGTCAGAGACTCTCCTACCTGTATGTCTATGTTGAGGCAGAGACTGTGGTACCTGTATGTCTATGTTGAGGCAGAGACTCTCCTACCTGTATGTCTATGTTGAGGCAGAGACTGTCGTACCTGTATGTCTATGTTGAGGCAGAGACTGTGGTACCTGTATGTCTATGTTGAGTCAGAGACTCTCCTACCTGTATGTCTATGTTGAGGCAGAGACTGTGGTACCTGTATGTCTATGTTGAGGCAGAGACTGTGGTACCTGTATGTCTATGTTGAGGCAGAGACTCTCCTACCTGTATGTCTATGTTGAGGCAGAGACTGTGGTACCTGTATGTCTATGTTGAGGCGGAGACTCTCCTACCTGTATGTCTATGTTGAGGCAGAGACTCTCCTACCTGTATGTCTATGTTGAGGCAGAGACTTTCGTACCTGTATGTCTATGTTGAGGCAGAGACTCTCGTACCTGTATGTCTATGTTGAGGCAGAGACTGTGGTACCTGTATGTCTATGTTGAGGCAGAGACTGTGGTACCTGTATGTCTATGTTGAGGCAGAGCATGCACAGGGCCTGCACCAGGATGATGTTGTTGTGGAGGATCTGCTCCAGACTGCTGCTCCGTGTGTACATCCTGTGGAAGTGGCTGCTGACCTGTGAACACACACACACACACACAGAGGATATTATAACATACACACATGTTAATATAACAAACACACACACACAAAGGTCATTATAACACAAACACACAGGTTATTATAACACACACACGGGTCATTATAACATACACAAACACAAAGACACACAGGTTATTATAACACACACAGGTCATTATAACATACACAAACACAAAGACACAGAGGTTATTATAACACACAGGTCATTATAACATACACAAACACAAAGACACACAGGTTATTTATAACACACACAGGTCATTATAACATACACAAACACAAAGACACACAGGTTATTATAACACACACAGGTCATTATAACATACACAAACACAAAGACACACAGGTTATTATAACACACACAGGTCATTATAACATACACAAACACAAAGACACACAGGTTATTATAACACACACGCAGGTCATTATAACACACACAAACGCAGACACACAGGTTATTATAACACACACACACAGGTCATTATAACATACACAAACACAAAGACACACAGGTTATTATAACACACACATAGGTCATTATAACATACACAAACACAAAGACACACAGGTTATTATAACACACACACAGGTCATTATAACACACACAAACGCAAAGACACACAGGTTATTATAACACACACACACAGGTCATTATAACATACACAAACACAAAGACACACAGGTTATTATAACACACACATAGGTCATTATAACATACACAAACACAAAGACACACAGGTTATTATAACACACATGGGTCATTATAACATACACAAACACAAAGACAGACAGGTTATTATAACACACACACAGGTCATTATAACATACACAAACACACACACAGGTTATTATAGCACACACACAGGTCATTATAACATACACAAACACAAAGACACACAGGTTATTATAACACACACATAGGTCATTATAACATACACAAACACAAAGACACACAGGTTATTATAACACACACATAGGTCATTATAACATACACAAACACAAAGACACACAGGTTATTATAACACACACAGGTCATTATAACATACACAAACACAAAGACACACAGGTTATTATAACACACACACAGGTCATTATAACACACACAAACGCAAAGACACACAGGTTATTATAACACACACACACAGGTCATTATAACATACACAAACACAAAGACACACAGGTTATTATAACACACACGTAGGTCATTATAACATACACAAACACAAAGACACACAGGTTATTATAACACACACACAGGTCATTATAACACACACAAACGCAAAGACACACAGGTTATTATAACACACACACACAGGTCATTATAACATACACAAACACAAAGACACACAGGTTATTATAACACACACATAGGTCATTATAACATACACAAACACAAAGACACACAGGTTATTATAACACACACGGGTCATTATAACATACACAAACACAAAGACAGACAGGTTATTATAACACACACACAGGTCATTATAACATACACAAACACACACACTGGTTATTATAGCACACACACAGGTCATTATAACATACACAAACACAAAGACACACAGGTTATTATAACACACACATAGGTCATTATAACATACACAAACACAAAGACACACAGGTTATTATAACACACACATAGGTCATTATAACATACACAAACACAAAGACACACAGGTTATTATAACACACACATAGGTCATTATAACATACACAAACACAAAGACACACAGGTTATTATAACACACACATAGGTCATTATAACATACACAAACACAAAGACACACAGGTTATTATAACACACACATAGGTCATTATAACATACACAAACACAAAGACACACAGGTTATTATAACACACACGGGTCATTATAACATACACAAACACAAAGACAGACAGGTTATTATAACACACACATAGGTCATTATAACATACACAAACACAAAGACACACAGGTTATTATAACACACACATAGGTCATTATAACATACACAAACACAAAGACACACAGGTTATTATAACACACACATAGGTCATTATAACATACACAAACACAAAGACACACAGGTTATTATAACACACACGGGTCATTATAACATACACAAACACAAAGACAGACAGGTTATTATAACACACACACAGGTCATTATAACATACACAAACACACACACTGGTTATTATAGCACACACACAGGTCATTATAACATACACAAACACACACACTGGTTATTATAACACAAACACACAGGTCATTATAACATACACAAACACACACACAGGTTATTAT
>JAXIVH010000029.1:2698880-2706380 GCA_036785325.1 Urophycis tenuis | reverse complement strand
ACAGCGATTGGCTGAGGGGTATGCCGGGAAGCTGGGCAGAGCTCAGATGGCGTAGCATGTTCACAACGGACCTGCAGTGAAAACGTAGATGTGGTGGAAAATAATTATACAACATCAACAAAATAAATACATTTACATAAAATTACATTACAATCAATCAAAAAAATTCAAACAATTAAAATACAAAAGGAAATAGAATGAAATTTCAGCTCCATCCATCCACCCATAATCCAGGATGTATAAATGGAGACTATAATAGTATGATTATTTCATTATAATAGTATGATAATGACACTGTAATCAAAAATGGTATTTGTACAATGTGTGTGGTTGATGGCTGGTTTAAGCAGCCTCGTCTGGCCCGGGTCAGACTGATTAGACTCTGAGGGGCTGGGTGACGCACGGTGCACACCTGCGTTAAAACCAGCCGTCACCACATACAACACCTGTCTCTTTACTCCAAACTGTGCAATAAATCGACGCAAACATCACCGCCCCTGTGTGCTGGTTATGGAGGGGCCCAGTACAGACACCAGGCTGGAGTGCAGCAGGGGACTACAGTATGATAAAGGGATGATAAGAGCATGGTATTAGACTGAGGAGACCTGGAGTCTTTGCTCTGGGTGACGCGGTAACACCGGCCATGGGAATCCCCCGCCTCGATCCTGGACTCCACCCTGAGAGCGTCAGAGACAAAGGTGAGTGTATGTCTGTGTATACAGACAGACAGACAGACAGACAGACAGAAATACTTTAATGATCCCTGAGGGAAATTGCATAAGTATACCTCAGTATACCTCTGTAATGTGTGTGTATACCTCTGTAGTGTGGGTGTGTACCTCCGTACAGTGTATGTGTGTGTACACCGCTGTAATGTGGGTGTGTACATCCCTATAGTATATGTGTATACCTCTTTAGTGTGGGTGGTTACCTCTGTATCATGTATAGTGTGTACCTCTGTATAGTGTATGTGTGTATACCTCTGTAATGTGGGTGTGTACATCCCTATAGTATATGTGTGTGTATATACCTCTTTAGTGTGGGTGGTTACCTCTGTATCATGTATAGTGTGTGTACCTCCGTATAGTGTATGTGTGTGTTTATACCTCTGTAATGTGGGTGTGTACATCCCTATAGTATATGTGTGTATACCTCTTTAGTGTGGGTGGTTACCTCTGTATCATGTATAGTGTGTACCTCTGTATAGTGTATGTGTGTGTACACCTCTGTAATGTGGGTGTGTACATCCCTATATTATATGTGTGTATACCTCTTTAGTGTGGGTGGTTACCTCTGTATCATGTATATCATGTATAGTGTGTGTACCTCCATATAGTGTATGTGTGTGTACACCTCTGTAATGTGGGTGTGTACATCCCTATATTATATGTGTGTATACCTCTTTAGTGTGGGTGGCTACCTCTGTATCATGTATAGTGTGTGTACCTCCGTACAGTATATGTGTGTGTATACCTCTGTAATGTGGGTGTGTCCCTCCGTATAGTATATATGTATGTGTATACCTCTGTAATGTAGGTGTGTACCTCTCTATAATGTATAGTGTGTGTCTGTGTGTGTGTGAACGTGTGTATCCCCGTAGAGTGTGTGTGTGTGTGTGTGTGTGTGTGTGTGTGTGTGTGTGTGTGTGTGTGTATGTGTGTGTGTGTGAACGTGTGTATCTCCGTAGAGTGTGTGTGTGTGTGTGTGTGAGTGTGTGTGTATGAACGTGTGTATCTCCGTAGAGTGTGTGTGTGTGTGTGTGTGTGTGTGTGTGTGTGTGTGTGTGTGTGTGTGTGTATGAACGTGTGTATCTCCGTAGAGTGTGTGTGTGTGTGTGTGTGTGTGTGTGTGTGGGTGTGTGTGTGTGAACGTGTGTATCCCCGTAGAGTGTGTGTGTGTGTGTGTGTGTGTGTGTGAACGTGTGTATCCCCGTAGAGTGTGTGTGTGTGTGTGTGTGTGTGTGTGTGTGTGTGAACGTGTGTATCCCCGTAGAGTGTGTGTGTGTGTGTGTACCTCCGTAGCGTGTGCGGTATCGTGATGGGGTGTGGCCCATCCGGCCAGCCAAACAGGGTGAACCACCGCTGGGCAGCCAGCAGGACCCCCTGGGAGCAGAACCCCTCCTCAGCGCTGGGCCCCGGGAAGTGGGGGACCAAGCCTGCGTTCGCGAGGTCGCCACCTGAAGACCCTTCCTCCTGCATCCTGCTGGCACAGCTTCCCCCCTCGGCATGACCACCTGGAGAGGAGTCTGGTGGAGCGCATACAGGAACACACACACACACAGGAACATGTGTATACATACAGGAACACACACACACACAGGAACATGTGTATACATACAGGAACACACACACACACGGGAAGATGTGTATACATACAGGAACACACACACACGGGAACATGTGTATACATACAGGAACACACACACACACAGGAACATGTGTATACATACAGGAACACACACACACACAGGAACATGTGTATACATACAGGAACACACACACACAGGAACATGTGTATACATACAGGAACACACACACACAGGAACGTGTATACAGGAACACACACACACACAGGAACATGTGTATACATACAGGAACACACACATACGGGAACATGTGTATACATACAGGAACACACACACACAGGAACATGTGTATACATACAGGAACACACACACACAGGAACATGTGTATACATACAGGAACACACACACACACAGGAACATGTGTATACATACAGGAACACACACATACGGGAACATGTGTATACATACGGGAACACACACACACAGGAACATGTGTATACATACAGGAACACACACACACAGGAACATGTGTATACATACAGGAACACACACACACAGGAACGTGTATACAGGAACACACACACACACAGGAACATGTGTATACATACAGGAACACATACACACGGGAACATGTGTATACATACAGGAACACACACACACAGGAACATGTGTTTACATACAGGAACACACACACACAGGAACATGTGTATACATACAGGAACACACACACACAGGAACATGTGTATACATACAGGAACACACACACACAGGAACATGTGTATACATACAGGAACACACACACACAGGAACATGTGTATACATACAGGAACACACACACACAGGAACATGTGTATACATACAGGAACACACACACACACACAGGAACATGTGTATACATACAGGAAAACACACACACAGGAACATGTGTATACATACAGGAACACACACACACAGGAACATGTGTATACATACAGGAACACACACACACGGGAACATGTGTATACATACAGGAACACACACACACACAGGAACGTGTATACAGGAACACACACACACACAGGAACATGTGTAGACATACAGGAACACACACACACAGGAACATGTGTATACATACAGGAACACACACACACACACAGGAACATGTGTATACATACAGGAACACACACACACGGGAACATGTGTATACATACAGGAACACACACACACACAGGAACGTGTATACAGGAACACACACACACACACAGGAACATGTGTAGACATACAGGAACACACACACACAGGAACATGTGTATACATACAGGAACACACACACACACACAGGAATATGTGTATACATACAGGAACACACACACACAGGAACATGTGTATACATACAGGAACACACACACACAGGAACATGTGTATACATACAGGAACACACACACACACACACACACACACACACATACAGAGGCAGGAATACACACACACACACCTGAGACGGATGTTCTATTGGGAGTGCCGTATGGAGCGAAGGAGGCGGAAGAGGAAGTGCGGCAGGAGGCAGGACTTGGTGACGGACAGCGCTGAAGGACCGCCTCCACAGGCATCTGGCTGTCCCCAGAGCGAGCATCGGATGATACCCCTTGAAGACAGGTCAGAGCCAATCACAAAGGTGTGTGTGTGTGTGTGTTTACAAACCTATGTGCATGTGTACAGATGTATGCGGGTGTGTGTGTGTGTGTGTGTGTGTGTGTGTGTGTGTGTGTGTGCGTACACAGATATGTGTATGTGAGTGCATACATGTATTTTTAGATGTATGGATGTATAGATGGATGGATGGATATATATAGATATATAGATGATGGATGTATGTATAGATGTATATAGGGATATATATAGATGATATATAGATGGATGTATAGATGGATGAATGTACAGATGTATATATGGATATATAGGTGATATGTATGTCTAGTTGATGGATGTATAGATGACGTATACTGTATGTACAGATGTGTGCATCCTGTTACCAGTCTTGAGCACTATGTGCTGGTCCGAGCGGTGTAGAGCCACGTAGGGCCAGACGGTCAGCAGGCAGCAGTCGGTGGTAGCACACACCTCCACCTCGAACCTGCAGAGGAGACACCCACAACCAACCCACGAGTTACTACTAACTACAAGAGTGAGAGCTTAACTCTCCCCTAAAGCGATCATTACCTAATTTCTTTAAAACTTCTTTTGCAATGTGAATGCTTATTTTTCCATGTCAACAGAGCGCAAAATGGAGACTTAACTTTTAATTCAAGTCAAAGGATTAACTATGTGACCACTGAACGCCACACTCTCTAGAAACACAAGATGGAAGCCGTGTCTGCAACTGGAGAATGAATATTGACTCCTGGGGTTACTCCAACTAGCAATGTAGTATGGGGGTGCAGGTTGTAGCGGTTGTCTGGGGAGGTGGAGGTGGACTGTTGCTAGGTGGACGAGGGTAGTTGCCCAGGGTGGGGGGATTCGTACCGGTTGCCGAGGGGATCAGAGAAGACCAGGGTGGAGCGCACCGAGAGGGACTCGGAGGAGCAGAAGGACACGCAGCATGTCAGAGGGGAGGGGGGCTGCTTCACACACACACACACACACACACGTGCACACACACACACGTGCACACACACACACACGCACGCACGCACACAAACACACACACGCACACACACACACACACACACACACACACACACACACACACAAACACACACACGCACACACACACACACACACACACAAACACGCACGCACGCACGCGCACACACGCATGCACAACATGCACGCACGCACACACACACACACACACACACACACACACACAGTGTATTAGTCCAATAATAATAGCGAGCGACTTAGCTAAAGAGGGACCCATATTTGTGGACAACCAAGCAGTCAACCAGGCCGGCAGGTGGTGCTCGTCAATTCAAAGTAATAGTCATATTACTTCCTAAAATCTTTTCAAAATAATAGTGTCTTTCAATATGAACAAAGGAAAAGTGTCATTGTACAAATTGGCTGTTTTAAATATAAATCAAACTGGGCCTAGAGTTAATAAGCCACTTCTCTTGCTGCTGCTCCAGGGAGAGGGGCTCACCTGGTTATGTGCGGGCCCAGGGAGGGTGCTCCCTTGGGGGAATACCACAGACAGCGGAGGAGTCCGTCTGGAGCTCTCCTCTCCACCCACCTCACACACTTCAGCACTCACACTGCACCCACTGGGGAGGGACACACACACACACACAGATAGACAGACAAATATGAGTGAGTAGGTGAGTGAGTGAGTGAGTGAGTGAGTGAGTGAGTGAGTGAGTGAGTGTGTGCATGTGTACCTGGGGTACCCTGTGGCAAAGAGCTTTAGGGTTGCCGTGGCGACGGTGTCCAGTGGCACAGGGGGGGGGAGGAGACGAGTGGGGAGGATGGTGAGGGTGGGGCGGGGGGTGGTTACTGTGACGACAAGCTCCCTGTAGGGGCGAGCCCCCTCTTCCCACTCCTCCCCCACTAAGAAGAGAGGGAGGGACAGCCGGTTGACTCGCCCACCTGCTGAGAGAGAGAGGGGATGGAGAAGGGGAAGAAAGACAGAGAGAGAGAGGGGAGACAGGGAGAGACAAAAAGAGAGACACACACATAAAGAGAGAAAGAAGGAGCAGGAGGGAAAGACAGTGAGGAGAGAGAGCGAGAGACAGAGAGAGAGTGAGAGTGGAGAAAACAAATGATCCAGTCAAATACAATGAAAGCGCCATATATGAGCGCCATATATGAGCGCCATATCTGATGACATCATGACATCGGGCGTCTGACCTGTGTGGACCACCTGGTCAGTCACGGACACGGCCAGACAGACACTCTGGCCGGGCCCCAGGCTGCCCTCCTGGGGCCACACCTCCAGCAGGGGGGGCTCCCCGTCGGGCCCTCGGGGCCCCCGCGCAGCAGTGCTGCAGTCCAACGCCCAGTGCAAGGCCGGGGAGCTCAGACCCCGCCAGGCCCTCAGCTCCACACTCTGGGGGGGGGGGGGGGGGGATGTATGGATGGGGGTAGTTTGTGTATTTGTCAAGAAAAAAAAAAAGGAAAAAAACAACAACAATTGTAAAAGCCTGAAAAGAAGGGAGTAGGCATTGAAGGGGACCTACCTGTGTGTACACAACAGACCGTGATGCCAAAGGTTCCAGGTGGAACTCAAGGCTGGAGGGGGACACCTCCAGAGGGGCGCACAGGGCTGCATCACAACAACAGGTTGATAGCTTATGAGGCTAATTCACCGAGCGGCCATCTTAGTTCTAAACGCCGAAAACTGAACGCCAAACGCTGAAAACTGTTCCACCTTCCCTCACAAGATGGCCGCTAGGTGAAGGCCAATTGAATTGCCAGACACATACTTTTTACAATAACTGTACGTAGGTCAACCAAACTTCAGAACAGACAAAAATGTGCATTATGATCTATATCATCATCATCATCCAATAACCATATGATTCTCATTTTTCCCACTATATATCCATATTTACTGTAAGTTTTTTTTTTGTTAAAGTGAATTAGGCCAGTAGTGTCGTGTAGTGCAACTTCACCTATGGCACGCACGCGCCGCGACCACATCCCCGTCTCCATGGCGACGGGCGCTGGCCGCCAGGTGCTGACGCCGGTGGTGGCAGACGGGGAGCGGGAGGTGCAGGACGAGGTGGCAGGAGGCGTGAGGAGGGAGAAGGGCAGCGGAGGAGAGGCAGGCGGATAGGAGATGCTGCTGACGCCGTTGACCGCCATCGGCAGCTGGAAGTCGTAGCTGGCGACCTGCAGTAGAACGAGCGCGCCCACACGACCTCACACTCCTCACATGTAACGTACGGTGGAGCTACAGCCACGGGGAGACTCGTCGTCTTACGGTGGAGCTACAGCCACGGGGAGACTCGTCGTCTTACGGTGGAGCTACAGCCACGGGGAGACTCGTCGTCTTACGGTGGAGCTACAGTCACGGGGAGACTCGTCGTCTTACCGTGGAGCTACAGCCACGGGGAGACTCGTCGTCTTACGGTGGAGCTACAGCCACGGGGAGACTCGTCGTCTTACGGTGGAGCTACAGCCACGGGGAGACTCGTCGTCTTACGGTGGAGCTACAGCCACGGGGAGACTCGTCGTCTTACGGTGGAGCTACAGTCACGGGGAGACTCGTCGTCTTA
>JAXIVH010000029.1:2611380-2693880 GCA_036785325.1 Urophycis tenuis | reverse complement strand
ATGATGGCTGGATGGATGAATGGACGATGTCTGGGTGAATGTATGGATAGATCATGGATGGGTGGATGTTGGCTGGATAGATGAATGGATGATGTCTGGGTGAATGTATGGAGAGATGATGGATGGGTGGATGATGGATGGGTGGATGAATGGATGATGTCTGGGTGAATGTATGGATAGATCATGGATGGGTGGATGATGGATGGGTGGATGAATGGATGATGTCTGGGTGGATGTATGTAGATCATGGATGGGTGGATGATGGATGGGTGGATTAATGGATGATGTCTGGGTGAATGTATGGATAGATCATGGATGGGTGGATGATGGATGGGTGAATGCATTGATAGATCATGGATGGGTAGATGATGGCTGGATGGATGAATGGATGATGTCTGGGTGAATGTATTGATAGATCATGGATGGGTGGATGAATGGATGATGTCTGGGTGAATGTATGGGTAGGTCATGGATGGGTGGATGATGGAGGGGTGGATGAATGGATGATGTCTGGGTGAATGTATGGATAGATCATGGATGGGTGGATGATGGATGGATGGATGAATGTATGATCTCTGGGTGAATGTATGGATAGATCATGGATGGGTGGATGAATGGATGATGTCTGGGTGAATGTATGGATAGATCATGGATGGGTGGATGATGGATGGATGGATGAATGTATGGATAGATCATGGATGGGTGGATGATGGATGGATGGATGAATGTATGCTATCAGTGCCCACCTGTGGCGGGTCGCACCGAGAACAGAACCCCTCTGTCGGTGACCACTGGCTGCCAGGTGAAGTCAGCGCCGCGGTTGCCGCGGTTGCGGAGCGTCACGGCTCCTCTGTACCCCAATTGGTTCATGGGGTTGGGGGCGGGGCCCAGCACCAGCTGTGTGGTGGAGAGCTCCAGCATGGGGGGCACCACGCGGGCCTGGACCTGCACCTGGCCCGGGTGCTGCTGGTTCACTGTGTAAGACACCGACCTGGTGGGCCAGTCGAGAGACGTAGGAAGAAAGAGTTGACCTCTGAGCTTAAGATAAAATAATACTCATATTATCTTATGTTGATCGCTGACAGGCAATACGTAAGATTGAGAAATTATGAGTTGCGAGAGATCTCTCATGGAAAGGAGTTTTTACTCTGAAATTGTAGACAGTAGGTTTTTAATATGGGAACATGCCAGAGGACACATTTTGTCAATTCAGCATTTGGGGGAGACACTGTAAATCGCTTTAATCTAAAGGGATCCACAGGGAATCCAGATGCATGTTATTAAGGAGCAGGCACACAGGGTTTGAACCCAAAACCTTTCGGCGTCGGGGAGTTAACCACCAAAGCGCCGAGCCTATCCTCCCCCCCACTACTGACACACTGGCATTCCCGCGGTGGACCAACATGGACCAACAAACCACACGGACCTCAAGCCTCGCCCTCGCTACCGAGGGGGGGGGGACTCACCTGTGGAAGAGGCCGACCGCGGCGCTCCGGAACACCAGGGAAAGAGTGGCGTGCGAGCGGGGGGGCAGGACGTGGGCGAGCGGGGAGGAGCCCTGGAGCTCAGGGGGGTCCACGCCCAGCCGCAGCCAGACGTGAGCGGACAGGCGGTTGGTCATCGTCAGGGTGCGCACGCACTCCGACCGCACGCACACCTCGCCGAAGTCCACCGTCAAGGGGCCTTAGGGGTGGGGAACAGAACGTAGGGGGCAGGGAGGATGGGGGGTTGGGGGAGTCCGTGGGGGGGGTGGTTGGGTGGTTAATCGATGCTAAGTTTGGTTGTAACTAATGTAATGAAATGTTATTAAGACAAAATATTGTTTTCAAAATGAATAATGGTGACTATTTTTCGGCTTTTCTTTAACTGCTGCTAAAGCGACCAGACGTACTGATGTTAACTTGATAGAGGTCTTCAGCTGACAGTGTCCTGCTACAGTCTGCCATCTCCTGGCTGGTTGAAGGAACTGCATTTGTCCTCTCTGCCACCTGCAGGGTGGAGAGAGAGAGAGAGAGACAGAGAGAGAGAGAGAGAGAGAGAGAGAGAGAGAGAGAGAGAGAGAGAGAGAGAGAGAATGAGCGAGCAGTTGATTTCAATGTGAAATCAACTGCTCGCTCATTCTCTCGCTGATGTTAAAATTTTCCACCTGGCAGTTGCCACTCTGCCAGGTAACAGACACCAAGCCCAGGGCGCCATGGTTACGAGGGGGACATGGCTTGACGACTGTGCCCTGCTTTTGCTCCAGGTCAGTAAGGAGGAGTCTGGGCGGTACCAGCCCCTGAGCCGGGACCAGCCCAATGTCCACGTCTCTCAGCGTGACCCGCCTCTGCCTGGAGACACACACACACACACGCGCGCACACACACGCACGCGCACACACACGCACACACACACACACACACATACAGGTGATGGGTGCACACCAGCACACAGGCACAGACTCATTGACAAAGAGTCATTAACATTAGGACACTAACGAGCGGTAAGGATGTGGGTTTTTAGGGTGTGAGGGAAGCTAGCTAAAAGGTAACTAAACTAAATAATTGTAAATAGAGATTTCAAAAGACTCAACTTGAAGAAATTATGGTGAAGACAAACAGGGACTACCTCTGTAACTCTGATGAAAAATATTAATGAACAATACAAATGGCAGAAACCCACAAAAGCACAGAAGTGAGAGCAAGTTAGAGACAACACAACGGTTCTACCTCTCCTGGACCTTCTGCAGGCGGTTCTGTCGGAGCTGGCCGATGAACTCCAGGTAGGCCTGCTGGTGTCTCTTCCTGTCGTCCTCCTCTTCCTCTGTGAAGGCATAGTCTGGGTCCACGTACTGGTATCTCCTGACGCCAGTGAAGATGGTCCTGCATTGGATGAGAAAATGCATGAGAAAATGCATGCTAGCAATGGGCTAAAGTCATGCTAGCTTCAAGCCACATGCGACCTTCAAGCCACTGCCCAGCCATGTCGGTCTATGTGGCCCGCGACAGCTTGAAAGGCATATACTGCTTCACAGCGTACCGTGCAGCGACCATCAACTGCATCTCCCACAATGCATTTCAATGTTGTGATCCGCAAATTCTCCAGCCTCTAGATTGCAGTGGTTCCAATGCTTCCATGTGTACATTTATATAAATGCATGGACACTATTTGTACACTGGAATAAATAATAACCAAATGCAGAGATAGTTACGTAAATGTATATAGTCTTATGGTTACAACCAGCCCTTTGAGGGCAACCATATTGCTGATGTGGCCCCGGGTGAAAATGAGTTTGACAGCCCTGCTCCAAGCTATCTCAAAGTCATGCTAGCTATTTCATGACCAAACAGAGCAGTGGCGGGAAACATGACTAGCCGATCAAAATTGGCAAACCAGGAGCACTTAGTCTGTCAGGTCACAGAGGAGCTCCGACTCAACCCTCCCACCTGTATTCTGTGTGAGGAGACGAAGGCCTGATGCTGGCCGCTCGGTCGTTAGGAAATGCTATAAGCTCCTCCTTTCCCAGGCTTTGGCTCCTCCCCCTGCGGTGGGCATGGAGACGGGTTGTAGCCGCGCCCAGCACCGCGGCACACACCGTGCCGGCACAGCGCGCCAGGTCGACCGAGAGGACGCGGGGCCGCTGACCAATAGGGTTGGTCACTGGTGGCGTGATGCCTGGGGAAGCACCACATGGAGGTCAGGCGCCATGCCAACCATACGTTCATGTGATATATCCAAAGGAAACGTCCATGTGTTTTAATGTGTGCCAGCCCATGTTAACCCACAACAATGTAGACATTTCACTAAAGATTTGCATATCACCGTATGTATGTACACAATGCAGATGTTTGAAAAGCAAAACCAATATTCCTATAGCCATGCAATGTTTCTAAAAAGATGTTGGTATTCATTAAAAAAAAACGATACCAATCATACAGTGATCTCGATATTTATGAAGCAACATTATTTTCATATGTGCAACTTGGATCACATAACGTGCTTGCTGACCAGGGTTTAGGATGGGTTCTGGGTGGGTCGTCTGGGCGTGGCAGACACCGGCCAGATCCAGCGTGAGGGTGTGGAACGGCCGGAGGCGGAGCTCTGTGGCATCGTCGGCCCACGGGTCAGTCACGTGACCCAACACATCCACCTTCTGACGCACACGGAAGCTGCCCAGCTGGCGTGGGGCAAACGAGAGCACCACGTCCTGGGGAGTGCATGCACACACACACACGCACACACACACACACACACACACGCACACACACACACACACACACACGCATGCACGCACACACACACACGCATGCATGCACGCACACACACACACGCCGAACAGGCTCACACACACACGCACACACACACACACACACGCATGCACGCACACACACACACGCATGCATGCACGCACACACACACATACACAAAAAGACATTTAAAAAAGGGTCCATTCATGCACAGGTGGATTTCTTTTATGTCATCTATTGTAACATTTTCCATTACCATTGTTAGCTTTGCTGAGATCCTAATGCAATCACATGCTCCACCACTAGAGTCACCACTTTTACACATGCACATACATGCACAAGTAATGTATTACACATCATATCACCAACTTCAGGAACTTTCCTTCAATTACATGCTATCTGTTATGGCAAGACATTTAATCTAATTAAGGTTGCTATTTTATGTATAATATATCATATACATACATACATACATACATACATACATACATACATACATACATACATACATACATACATACATACATACATACATTTCTTTCAAAGAATATTATCTTTGAAAGAAATGTGTACTTCATTCTGGCTTTCAAATTGTGTAGACTGGCCACTGTGCAGTAGAAATACACTTATTGAAACCTTCATCCACTTGGTGAAGGAGTTTTCTTTAATAGAATGTCTCTGTAACATAACAGATAAGATAAAATAAGATATTCCTTTATTAATCCCCCTTAGGAGAAATTCACATTGACCAGCAGTACAGTGGGATAAAGGAGTGCAATAAAAAACCAGGGTATAAACAATAAACAATAATTTACCTAAATTGAGATAAAATCATATGAGAGCTCTTAGAATAAGATAAAATGAAAACCTACTATATACATACATAGTAATCATCCTATTGAAGGTGAACTGTGCGATTGGTCGATGAGTCTGACTGAGGTGTAAAGGTGAGGTGACAGGTGACAAGAAACAAGGCGTGCCTCCGCCACCCCTTGCGGGTTCTGGTTTCCAGCCCAGTGTGGGGCGGGGGTGGGGTGTGGGGAGAGGGGGGGGGGGATGGGGGGGGATGGGGTTCTTATGTTTTTACCTGACACTGGCCCGGCGCCACCACCCCCCAGGCAGGCTCCGCCCTGAAATGCGCCCCCTTCCGGAAGCGGAAGCGAGCGGGCAGCTGGGGGCAGAGGTTGCGCAGCAGGCACAGCAGGTCCGAGCGCTGGCCCCGCACGCAGCCCAGGAAACGGAAGCTGGCGCCCGGCTTGGGCGTGAGGCGCACGGGAAGGCCCGTGCCCGTGACCGCAAGCTCCACACCGGGGCCAGCGCCAGGCACTAGCGGGGAGCATAAGGAGCAACCGGTCAGCTATAGTTATGTAGCACCTTACACACACAAAGGCCATTCATAGGGCTCTACAATGGTACGAACTACATATGTTTAAGTGCAACCAATGTAAGAACATGAAAGAATCTAGAATTTAAAAGTATGTAAAATTAAGTATATGCAATTGGAGAATTGGAGTGCTGTACTGATTCAAGCGGGTGCTCGCTTAACATTACTAGATCTTTTCGCCACCATGGCTAATGGAAGCAGACATTGTCAGTCATGAGTCCATAGGTCATATTTTCTTTTTCTTTGCTGTCCAATCCTTAACCTGCGATATGTAGAGGCCAAGACTGGCCTGTCAACACATACAAGTAAACAGGGTTTTTTTCTGTATTCCAGATAAAACTGTGTGTATACATATCTATGACTTTACCGTTGAGGGGTGTGAAGCCGTGCTTGGTGTCCACTGGCTCAAACAGCAGAAAGACGGCATAGTCTTGTGGACCGGCAGATCCTGGTCGCTTTCTGGCCTCGACAGGCCTGAGGAAGCACAATGAAAGAATAAAATAATTCATAATACGCCTGGCTCATTTCTTTACTTTGTAGTTTGTAAATTAATTTCTAAGTTAAATCTTACTTTGTAATTAGATAGTTAGAGTTACTTTGTAATTCAATTTACTCATAATCTATATTATACTTGTATGTTCAAGTTACGTATGTATGGGTTTACACGTTCATAAACATAAATTACAATAACAGCTCTCCTCGTTAGTATAGTGGTCAGTATCCCCGCCTGTCACCGCGGAGCCAGCCGCGTATAGGTGTAACGGAAAACCGGCCAATCAGATTGAAGCTTTATTCTGAGCGGTCGGCACGGGTTCGAATCCCGACAGGAACGTTATAAAATGTGAAAAATATGCATGCGATGCATTGGAAATCATTGTTTTTCTTTTATTGTAAGTGTAAAATATATTTTTATGGTATACAGAATTTATTTAAATTACAGAAATGCTGTTGCACAGTGAAATACTTCATTATAATGCCAGTAACTTTGTAAAAGCTGACTTATTTTCCAGTGATAGCCTTAATTTTGTTCAGTTATCATTAATATCCTCCATTAGGACTAAAAGTGTACTGAGCCAATTATTCAATCAAATAATATAGATGGTATAATGAAGTTAAGAAAAGGCTAGATCATTGTAAGAAGAAAGCCAGTGTGTACAATTTCAAAAACAATTTAATAATAATAATAATAATAATAATCAGAATCAGAATCAGAATCAGAATCAGAATCAGAATCAAGTTTAGAATCAGAATCAGAATCAGAATCAAGTTTATTGCCAAGTAGGTTTACACCTACAAGGAATTCGACTTGGTGCAATTGGTGCAAGGGAAAAAACAGTATTAAAAATATAAGTAAGTAAAAAAAAAGTAAAAAAGTAGAAAAGTAAAATAACCATAATAAAATAAAATAAATATATATATACAATGTACAATGAATATGAGTATGAATATGAATATGGATATGGAATACAGAGCAGTAGTGCATGCAGAGGAAAATGGAAAAATGGTGGACCCGAATGAGTGCACACTGTACACACTGTGCGTTAATGTAACGCAGACGATCTGAAGATGCCACGTTAATGTAGCATGTTGGTCTGTGTGGGGGGAGGGAGAGAGTCAGTGTCAGTGGGGGCTCCGGGCCTTGTTGACAAGGCTAGTGGCAGACGGGAAAAAACTGTTCTTATGCCGTGAGGTTTTGGTCCTGATGGACCGCAGCCTCCTGCCAGAGGGGAGTGATGCAAAGAGATGGTGACCGGGGTGGGAGGGGTCGGCCATAATCTTACCTGCACGCCTCAGGGTCCTGGAGGTGTACAGGTCCTGGAGCGACGGCAGATTGCAGCCAATCACCTTCTCTGCAGACCGAATGATGCGCTGCAGTCTGCCCTTGTCCTTGGCGGTGGCAGCAGCGAACCAGATGGTGATGGAGGAGGTGAGGATGGACTCAATGATGGAGGAGTAGAAGTGCACCATCATTGTCCTGGGCAGGTTGAATTTCTTCAGCTGCCTAAGGAAGTACATCCTCTGCTGGGCTTTCTTGATGAGGGAGCTGATGTTCAGCTCCCACTTGAGATCCTGGGAGATGACAGTTCCCAGGAAGCGGAAAGACTCCACAGTGTCAATTGTGTAGTCGCAGAGGGTGATGGGGGCAGGTGAGGCTGAGTACTTCCTGAAGTCCACAACCATCTCCACTGTCTTTAGAGCGTTGAGCTCTAGGTTGTTCCGGCTGCACCATGTCACCAGATGGTCTATCTCCCACCTGTAGTCAGACTCATCACCATCAGAAATGAGTCCAATGAGGGTGGTGTCATCCGCAAACTTCAGAAGCTTGACGGACTGGTGACTGGAGGTGCAGCTGTTTGTGTACAGGGAGAAGAGCAGAGGAGAAAGAACACAGCCCTGGGGGGAACCGGTGCTGATGGTCTGTGAGTCGGAGATGCATTTTCCCAGCTTCACATGCTGCTTCCTGTCAGACAGGAAGTCTGTAATCCACCTGCAGGTGGAGTCAGGCACACTAAGCTGGGAGAGCTTCTCCTGAAGCAGAGCCGGGATGATAGTGTTGAAGGCAGAGCTGAAATCCACAAACAGGATCCTGGCGTAGGTTCCTGCGGAGTCCAGGTGCTGGAGGATGTAGTGGAAGGCCAAGTTGACTGCATCGTCTACAGACCTGTTGGCTCTGTAGGCAAACTGCAGGGGGTCCAGGAGGGGGTCGGTGATGCCTTTCAGGTGTGAGAGCACAAGGCGCTCAAAGGACTTCATAACCACAGAGGTCAGGGCGACGGGTCTGAAGTCGTTAAGTCCTGTGGTCCTTGGCTTCTTGGGGACAGGAATGATGGTAGAGGTCTTGAAGCAGGCTGGCACGTGACATGTCTCCAGTGAGGTGTTGAAAATGTCTGTGAACACTGGAGACAGCTGATCAGCACAGTGCTTCAAGGTGGATGGGGAGACAGAATCCGGTCCAGCAGCTTTCCGGGGGTTCTGTCTCCTGAAGAGTTTGTTGACGTCCCTCTCATGGATGGAAAGAGTCGTCACTGAGGTGGGTGGGGGGGTCGAGGGGGGGACCTTTAAGTTTGGCATTGGTGGAGGTGCCCAGGCCCCCACTGAGGCGGGGGAGGTGATAAGCTGGAGCTGTTGGGAGGTGTCATGGGGGATGGTTGCAGGACTGTCCCTTTGTCTTTCAAAGCGGCAGTAGAACTCGTTCAGGTCATTGGCCAGACGATGGTCGTTGATGGAGTGGGGGGCTTTAGGCTTGTAGTTGGTGATTTGCCTAAGCCCTTTCCAGACAGACGCAGAGTCGTTGGCTGAGAAGTGGTGTTGGAGCTTCTCAGAGTACAGTCGTTTAGCCTCTTTCACCGCCTTGCCAAACTTGTACTTCGCCTCTTTATAACTGTCTTTGTCCCCACTCCTGAAGGCAACTTCCTTATCCAACCTTAACCTTCTGAGTTTGGCTGTGAACCAGGGTTTGTCATTGTTGTAACTCACCCTGGTGCGTGTTGGAATGCAGCTGTCCTCACAGAAACTGATGTAGGACGTCACAGCCTCTGTGTACTCATCCAGACTTTTGGTAGCAGTCCTGAACACATCCCAGTCAGTAGAGTCCAAACACGCCTGGAGATCCTCCACGGCCTCACTGGTCCACTTCTTTGATGTCCTCACTACAGGTTTGCAGAGCTTTAATTTCTGCCTGTACGCAGGAATCAGGTGGACCATGACGTGGTCAGAGTGTCCCAGTGCAGCACGGGGGACGGCGTGATAGGCATCCCTGACTGTGGTGTAACAGTGATCCAGAATGTTCTCCTCTCTGGTCGGGCATTTAATAAACTGTCTATATTTAGGGAGTTCGTGAGTGAGGTTTCCTTTGTTAAAATCACCAACGACAATAACTAAGGAGTCCGGGTTGGTACGCTCCACACACAGTATCTGGTCGGCGAGCATGCGCTGTGCGTCCTGCACGTTGGCCGACGGTGGAATGTAAACACCGACCAGAATGAATGAAGCGAACTCACGGGGTGAATAAAAGGGCTTACAGTTTATGAAGTAAGATTCCAGATCAGGAGACCAGTGCTGCTGGATCGCCGTCACGTCGTTGCACCAACCACTGTTGATGTAAAAACAGATTCCTCCACCTTTTGTTTTGCCGGAGAGTTCCGCGTCTCTGTCCGCTCTGTAGAGTTGGAAGCCTGCCAGCTGCAGCGCAGAGTCCGGTATTAAGCCACAAAGCCACGTCTCCGTAAAGCACAAAACAGCGGATGAATAAAAGTCCCTGTTTTTTCCCAACAGCAGTTGTAATTCGTCCAGTTTGTTGGGCAGTGAACGCACGTTAGAGAGAAATATACCCGGTAGAGGTGTGCGTAATCCGCGCTGGCGAAGACGCACAAGCGCACCGGCACGTTTTCCTCTCCTCCGACGTTTTACTGCGTGAGCAAAGGTGAGCGCACCTTTGACCAGAATGTCCAAAATTTCCAATGTTGGGAGAGCGAAAGTAGGAAATAAATCCTCTGGCGTTGTTACCCTGATGTTCATGAGCTCTTCTCTGGTGAAAGAGCTCCGGGTGCCATCGCAAAAGACGGAGTTTAAACACAAAACAAAACAAAACAACGCGCACCAACACACCGAGGCGACCATCCGCGGCGCCATCTTGGTAATAATAAATTAGTTTTATATAGCGCCTTTCATGACACTCAAGGTCACTTTACAACGAGTGTGTGTGTGTGTGTGTGTGTGTGTGTGTGTGTGTGTGTGTGTGTGTGTGTGTGTGTGTGTGTGTGGTGTATGTGTGTGTGTGAGTGCGTGTGTGAGAGTGAGTGAGGGTGCATGTGTGTGTGAGTGCGTGTGTGAGAGTGAGTGAGGGTGCAAGTGCGCAGGGCGCCAGGTGGGGTTGTGAGGGGGTTAAAGGCCATAGGCCTCAGAGAAAAGGTGTGCCTTGAGGTGCTTTTTAAATGTATCAGTGGCCCTGTCCCCAAAGGTCTTAAGTTGGATGCAGGGTATTGCCAGTTGGTCCTTGACAGAGGACCTGAGGGACCGCAGGGGGGTGTAGGGGTGGAGGAGGTCGGAGAGGTAACGGGGGGCAAGGGCGTGGAGGGACTTGTAGGTGAGTAAGAGGATTTTGAATTTGATGCGGAATTTGACTGGTAACCAGTGGAGCTGCATGAGGGTGGGGGTGATGTGCTGCCAGGGCTTAATGCCAGTTAAGACCCTGGCAGCTGAGTTCTGTACGTATTGCAGTCTGTCCAGGGTTTTTGAGGGGAGACCTGTGAGGATGGCATTGCAATAGTCCAGGCGGGTGGAGATGAAGCAGTGAATGAGGGTTTCGGTTACTGAGGCTGAGAGTGAGGGTCGGAGTCTTGAGATGTTTTTCAGGTGGAAGAATGCAGATTTAGTGATGTTATTAATGTGGGACTGGAATGATAGGGTGGGGTCGAGGATGACACCCAGGTTGCGGACAACGGATGATGGGGTGATGTGGCAGCCATCCCCAACCTTCCTGAGCAGTGGCTTGGGCGCCACAACCAAGAGCTCAGTTTTATAATTGCTGGTGAGTTTGAGGAGGTTAGAGGTCATCCAGGTTTTTAGTTCTTGCAGACAGTTGATGAGTGGGCCAGGTGGGAGCAGAGTGGAGGGTTTGGTTTTAAATAAATTTAAATTTATTTATGTGAAAGTTATAAATTGCTGATAGGAAACATATGAGCAATAATTACAATAAAATGAAATAGAAAGGCAAACCTGCTTCAATAAATAAATAAATTAAAACTTGACCAACTAAAGAAAAGTGTTTTACAAATTATATGGAACATCTAAGAACAGAATTCTATGACTAAGTGAACATGGAAAAAAAACACCAGTTAAAATGGCAAATCTGCCTGTAAAAGAGGTTAGAAACCTTTAAGGGCGAAATCGAAAACGGCACAACAGCGCCAAAGATGCGTAGCGGCCAAAAGAATATTACATCCGTAGTGTTAAGGACTACCATAGAGAATGAATGGGAAAAGTTAAGACAGTTAAGCTCAACTATCCACGGCCACCGCGCCGCGGGAGACCGGGGTTCAATTCCCCGACGGGGAGGTAAAATCTTTTTTGCGTTATACGCTTAACAACATGTTCGCTACCTCTTGCAGAAAGGGCTGAAGCGTACGGACAGAGTGGTGTGTTCGTAGGGTCCTAGTCGGCCCTGCTTGGGGACACAGCAGACGACCTGTGACGGGTCGTGGCTGTGGGGTGTCTCGCTGTTGGGGGTCTCCCTCCTCCCTAGCAGCGCTGCATCCGTGCTTTTCCGGAGCTCTGTGGCCTAAACGACAATTCAGAATTTTAGCCATTGTCTGTTCAGAGTTTACCTGAACCTTGCATAACGTTTATCCCCTACTACAGAAGTAAAAGCCATATATATGTATCGGCCTATACATTTACATTTAGGGCATTTAGCAGACGCTTTTATCCAAAGCGACTTACAATAAGTACATTTGTCAGAAAGACGACGTCGATATCTTACAAACGTATGCAATGCGGCTTTGTAGTAGACAGCAATGAACACCTGCAATATGATGAAAATACCACTTTGACGTCTACCGCGGGCTCTGTTTCGGCCTCTTAATTAATTATATCAACTGTAACGAAACGTCATTTCCGTACTCGAACGCAACTGGCCATTGGCGGAACTGCAGCCTACAACACGTGCTGCTGAGCGCAGTGTATGGTAGAGGTTGGTTATCTCTCACCAGCTCGGTTCCTTCCGCGGTGTCCTGCAGCAGGCACAGCCAGCGGCATGGGCCCGGTCCGTTGTTCCGCAGAACCACTCTCTCCACGCGGGACGTCCCAAAGTAGACCGGTCCAAACGACAGACAGGACAGAGGAACCAATCCCTTTTTGTGGAGGAAAAAAAGGTTTCACCTGTTAATAGTACACTTGTAGTATATAAAATAAAACACGTATGGAAAAGCATTATCACCATAAAGAAAGAAGGGGAAAATCATCTTGTCAGTTTACTAGCGACTGATTGGTTTATTTTTTCACTGATATCTGACATCAGTACCACTCCTCGTTAGTATAGTGGTCAGTATCCCCGCCTGTCACGCGGGAGACCGGGGTTCAATTCCCCGACGGGGAGAAACATTTTGTTTTTGTACCTACATTTTAACCAAGTAATTACAAAGTCAACTCGTGTTATTAGTTTTAATGCAACACAAATTAAGGACTTATTTGATTTATGGCCGAGGTGTATTTAGTAAAGGCAGTCTTCCTGTGTAGGGTATACCTGGAGGTCGTATATCTGAAGGGCCTGGGCCACCACCTCAGCCCTGATCCTCAGACACCTGTCTGGGCCGCTCTGGAGCTTCACACTGAAACAGGTTGGAGGTTAGCCGCACAATACACAGTTGCAGAAGGGAACTACGGTGGGCAGAGAGCAAGGCATTAGCGCCACTGATGAAGGGTGCAGCCTGAGCCTTCATCATCATCATCATCATCATCATCATCATCATCATCGTTCAGTAGCTAAGGATGAAGAAGATGTTTGACCTGTGTTATGTTTTTCTAGCATAGGCTGTGGACCAATTCACGTGTACTCTTATGCTGCGTAGGTGAATGTTATGGTTTTTACATACACGACACATTTTGTTGTGTTTAGTTGTTAGAGATTATTGTTATCTAGTTATAGTTATATAAGAAAATACCCCGGTAAGTAAGTCTCCAAACATAGCCTCACTTACAGAGCCGTTTCCTCAATGTGTCCTGGCATGTGAGTGCTCAGTTCCACCGTCAACCACTGGGTGGCGCCCGGCATTACAGTACCGCGGCCGGGCGATAGTTTGACTAACGGATCTCCGTTGAACTGCACCTGGTATTGCCCTACACCAGGTACACAGACAGACAGATGTACAAACGAAATGAACACCAACGTCAGTTAGTTCAACACCACACAGGGACGAACACACTTATCAGCCCCGCCATCTAGCTCCACGCCTTTAGACCTATATTGCCACCCACGGGTCATTTCTAGTATAACATTAGATTAGATTAGATTCAACTTTATTGTCATTGTGCAGAGTACAAATACAGAGACAATGGCATGTAGTTGGCGTTCTAACCAGAAGTGCAACGGAGCGATTAAGGTGCAGAGTGTACATGAATAGTGCAATATGCACAAACAGTTGTAGAGTAACAGTAGTAAGTAAACAGTGGCCCTGCAAGTACTTCCCTACAGAGAGTATACAGACAGATGATGGATGATGGACACATTAACTGTATTGAATTGAAGACTAAAAGTAGTAGTAGAAGTATAGTCATTATAAATCATGTGGAAACACAGACAGGCAGACAGAGAGACAGACAGACAGGCGGACATAGATCGAGCGATAGGCCGAATCTATTCGTCCCTGAGGGGGATTTTGCTTGTGAAAGCAGCATATAACTAAGCGACTCAGACAAGAGGGCGGTCACACTGAATGTCGGCACGGCTGTGATACAGCTGTAGGTACGAGGTCACTGGCCGACTGTGGGAGCTGTAAGATAAGCTGGTCCTTGCCAAGCAACACATAAACATATTCCTGCACACACCAGCTTGCTACTTTGTGTTGGTCTTGCTACCACAGGATAGCTCCTTTGTATTGTGCTCATTTATCTTATGTTCCTATTTATTGTGCAGCCAGGGAAATAAGAGGCTGTTGAGGGTGTGATTCTGATGAGTGCACAGTTTATGATCATTAATGTAAATTAACAGTTATTAGAAGAGCCTTTGAAGAGGAGTGAGTGTGGAATGTCTCTTGTCCAAATTGCTTGGTTAAAGATAACAGTCTATAATCAAACAACAATGTAAAAATACAGGGGGGGAATACTGTGAAAAACAAGTGTGAATAAAGTAGCAATGATGAACGTCTTTGTATCATATTTACAATATTATATGTGTAGTAATAATATATGGTATACTAAAGTACAGTAGTGTAGTGCAAATGCATCAATTCAATGGCAACGATCAAGATCGTATCTGACTGTATACCTGGTGCTGATCCCTGATTGGTCAAAGGGAGCTGTTTAATGACCACCTGACTGGTCGATGCAACCGAGCCAAAATCCACCAGGGAGTCCATCGTGAGCTTGCAAGCTGGGGGGTACCTGAAGATACACACACACACACACACACACACACACACACACACACACACACACACACACACACACACACACACACACACACACACGATAAAGGCTAAATAAGACATAATACAAATATTTGGTTCATTATACATTGAGAGGTGGGATATGACACTTACGCCCGCAGTTGGAGCTCTACCGTGGTGAGACCGTCGATAAGAAACTCCAGGCTGTCTGTGACCTCAACCGCAACCCGCTCCGGAGAGAAAGTCACCGAGCCGCACACAGACATGCCCGGGGCCACGGCGGGGGACGTTGGAGGGTTAAACTTGAATTTGAACGGCTAGCGGTCGAAACAAAACGACACAGGAGGTCAAACAAGTCGCTGCAATGCTATGAGTAGCTCTACACAATTGGGATAGTATTATAAGCATATAACCATTATATTGTGGATATGCGGGTGTGGATGACTAAGTAGGCTGACAAACATTACAAGTGCATTTACAAGAATAGGCCAACTTTTAACTTGACATAAAGAAGTAACTTTTTGCTCTTTTTTAAAAAAAAATTCCCATTAAATTGCTTTTTTTTTTTTTTTTTTTTTTTTTTTTTATTAGTGAAATGTCATGTCACAGAAGGTGCCCTGCAGACGGAGGTCACCAAAGCCCTCAGACCAGCGTACTTCCAGTACCTTGGAAGGAGGCTTCTGAACAGCAATCTGTCTGGAGTGTCTCCCAACATTGGTCACCGTGACGGTGGCCTCGTACACCTCTCCGACCCGCACCTCTCTGAACTCCACCCGCGGCGGGTCCAGCCGGACGCAGGAAGACGACATGCTGATCGGTGACTGAAGCACGGGTGAAGACGATCACAGTGGAACTATTGATTTGTTACACCCATTAATGTATAACTATTGCGGTCTGTTTGGTAGCGATCACACATTCCGACGGTACGCTCGCTCGACCTGTTGCTGGACGGTTGCTAGGTGACGTGTCACGAGACTCAACAGACGTGGACGACAGCATAGGTGGTTGCTGGGCAACGAGGACGACAGACCCGCACGCTTCAAGCGCGCGTGTGTGTGTGTGTTTCAATATACATTTTTGACGGCCATAATGACTCAAAACAATATTCAATATTGTCCTATTGCTGTGTTTCTTAGTTATTTAGTTGTGCCGTGTAGTTTCATTGGTTTTATGTATCATGTATAAAGTTGGGGGAAAGTAGTTACGGAAAGCGAATGCCCAGAAAAAAAAAAAAGAAGAAAAACAATTATTATTATTATTATTATTATTTTTATTATTATTATTATTATTATTATTATTATTATTATTATTATTATTATTATTATTATTATTATTATTATTATTATTATCATCATCATCATTATTATTATTTATTATAAAAAATAATAACAAACATGCAATGCTGATTCTTCAACGACGTACTCAACACGTGTTCGAGGGTGCTTCGAGCGCCCCCGTTTCATGCTTTTTGAGACACAGTGGAGTGCAGCTAATTACCACAGGTTGGAATCAAACCCGGGTCGCTGGCAAGGGCTAAGCCTCAATGGCACGCGCTCTACCCGTACCGACGACCTTCTTGTCGGTTTTAAACTAATAAACCACGTTTTCTGAACAAATACAAATAACTTGCCGTCTCGAATGTTTATTTCTTTTTCGGAACCATGCGATCTACACAAAGAAATTGGATAGGCTACAGTTTTAATTAATGTCGTTTTATGTGAGCGAGAGTGTTTCTGTAGGTGAGTTTCAAGGTTCTTTTCATTGTTTGCATATTGGAGCAGGGGCCCATGTTGGCAATAGCAGATTACGAGAGGTTGTTATGTCGAACCTGTATGGAAATAGCCAAAGAACCGACACCCCTAGTTATCTCTACAGCCACCTGCTCCACAGATGCGCGGCCATTTTTATTTATAGTACACACGTACAGATTTCAGTGAGGGTGCTTGGTTTTTACCCAACTCTTGGAAAATGGAAATTTGAAATTTGAAGTGCATCCTTTATCAAATTAGCTAAAAGTTCAGTAATTTCTAAAGAAATGGCCCACGGCAGAAGGCCTCATGGGAGATGATCAAGGATCCATCCATCCTTGAAAGGATCAAGTAAACGACAACAGCTTTTCTGTGCTTCGTTCATAACAACTGTGATAACTTTAGCCTACTTCACCATGATTGGATATCTGCAGACCGCGGTTTTCTGGACATCCAAACAGGAAATCTGTTGATCATCGACACGAGAGAAACCCAAGAGATTGATCTCGATATCATCTGTAAGTAAAGCTGCACGACGCTGCTATTGGCTACTGTTGGAGAAAAAATATTGTACCCCCCCCCCCCCCCCCCAAAGGCCTTGAACTGAGTCAGGAACTTTAGTGTGTGTTGAGAAGCTCTCCCTCGCCCACGATTCCCCTCCGAGAACGCAAGGCTCCTATAAGCAAAACACCGCCACATCCCGTTATCACCAAAACCAGCCAAAAGGGAGATGAGCCAGGAGTCAACAGCCAAGGTTAGCAAGTCCAGCTGCACGCGGGGGGGCTGTACAAAAGGAGATGACCCGGAGTCCCTCTTCACTTCTCTCCGGAGCAGACCTTGTCAACAGGCGAAGCTACGGGCAGAACCAGCGCTGTTAGGGACATAGAATAATACCGTTGTATTATTCTAATCTACTCTCTTGAAGAATAAAAACTAGTCACACTGTTAAACCTACTCATCGGACCTGCGGTCTGGTTATTGGTCTACGTTTTTTTTTTTTTTTTTTGCTTAACAAATTGGTGACCCCAACGTGATTTTTTTCGAAATACGAGTCGACCAGACCAACCGATCGAATCCGCCCGAGGCCGAGAGGGATCCTCCCGAGGCGGGGCGGAGACCCTCCCCGCAGACTCCACACCACAGGCGCCAATAAACAGGTAAGCAGAACCTGTGTTACAACCAAATTCTGCATAGTTACATAGAAACTGTAGGTGTGTGTGGTGTCGGGGGAGTCCTCCCCGTCCCAAAAGCATAAGCCATTGTAATTCCATTGAATACTGTTTGCCTCAAGTCAAAGCGGGAATAATACTGGGTTTGGAAACGGAGGGCCGGACTAGGTAGTCAGCCACCGAGCGATACATTCCGATATCTCTAAGACCGTGTATACAGGCTGCACGTTAAATCAGTAAGTCAGGGACTTACGTCGGCACTAGGCCGGCCGTGTATCGGGGATATACGTGAAAAAAAAAAAAAAAAACCCACTGGGAAAGTAGCAGGGCGGGTTGTGTTAGAAGCAAGTTAAACTCAACAGAAAAAACAGTAAAGTAACAAGCGCGGAAACCGAAGGAAGACACGTTATGGCCGCAACCGCGAAGCTGCGAGACGCCATGTTCTGGGAAACGGTAGACCAGCATGTAATAAAGCAAGCTGAGGCCGGACCCCTGCTAATGGGGAACACGGTAAAAAAGTGGACGAATAGAAGGAAGCGTTATGTTGAAAGGTGGAAGTCCAATGGCTGGTTAAAAACCGAAGGGCCATACCCCCGGAAGGCGCTAGATAACCTGGCATGGTACATAGAGACCGAATCCCAGGCGGCCCCCAAAAGGCGGGCTGGAAAACATGCCAGATTCAATGATGGAGAGAAACGTCAAAAAGAAATATTGGCTAGAAGCAGAATAATTTGGCGAGCGATGGAAACTGCGCTCTCCCTGACCCCCTCCCTTACCCCTTCCAAGCCCGCTGCCCAGAAGACCCCTCCTCCGGAACTCGCCAACCCCAAGAAGCAAGAAGCAAGCGAGGCCGCTCCACAGCCGCCACCCCCACTTACTTACGCCCCACCGAAGGGGCCTGGCCCGACTCCTCCCTCCGCCCCAGAGCCGGCGGCGGAAGCGGACCCCTGCCCCGCCAAGACCAGAGAATCCACCCCCAGAACACGAGATGACCACGAGAAGAAGACCTCCGCCGTGTGGGGATGGATAAACCCCATCCCTTCCAAGATGGCCCCTGTGATGGCGATAACCAACCCCGATGTGAACAGCCTGGGCACCATGTCCTGGGGAGACCCACCTGGCAGCGTCATACTCCACCACCACGGGTGGGAAGAGGAAGGCGCGGAGATGGCGGAGGAAAGCGACGAACCCCTGGAAGACCCGTCACCACGAGAGGCGTCCGACTGGGAACTTCGAAGAAAGAAAATTCGAGAGAAAATCAGCACCCGGAAGATGACACCCCGACCCGCCCGCTGCATGGACGGACGGTCCGGTCCAGCGGCGGCTGAACCTGGCCTCCCCATGGAGGAGTGGGAGAAGGACACCTACCCCTGCGACAGACCTATAATCCGACGGCACGCGGCCAAAACCCGCAAGCGGGAGGAGAGAGGGAGGAGAGAAATCGAGAAAGAAAGACAAAAAGAATGGCAGACCTGTGGAGAAGACGTCAAAAAGGAGAGAGGAGCCCAGGGAAGGGGAGAATCCCCTCCGCCCCCATGGCCCCCTTTCGTAGCGTGCGGACGCGGGAAAGGAAAGGACGACGACCCTCACTGGGGAAGAGAGATAACCCCGACCCACCCCCCAGCGACCGACCGAGGATGGAGTCCCGTCCTGGAGTACGAGTACGAGGACTTTGGGGCTGGTGAAGAAGAGGGTAAGGACGAGTACGAAGAGCCACTGGGGGCGACCGCCCCAGACCCCGATGATCCGGACAACGAAGGAACGATGACCAGACAACAGGCCAAAGACCAACACGCCGCACAAAAACACAAGAGGGCCACGAGGGCCCCCCAGCTGGAAAACCACACGGGAGGGATGACATACCAACCCTGGAGCCACCGGGACTCCACCAACCTGCAGGACAGCCTACCCCCACTTAAAGACGGCGCCAGCCCCTGGATCCGAGCGTTCGAGATCGGCACCTCCCAGGATAGACTGGCCATGGGGGACATCCGGTCCATCCTTCTCAAGGTGGCTGGCGCTTCGGTCCTGGCCGAGGTGGAGAGACAGTGCGGCTCTCGATGCTTCAAGGACCGAGCCCCCTTCGACCCCCACCGTGACAACTGGTGGAGAGCCCTCCGGGAGAGCTTCCCCTACGAAACGGGATGCAGCGGGCTGGAAGACATGCAGAAAAATCCTGGAGAGACCCCAGGCGAGTACCTCCGCCGAGCAGAGAACCTGTGGAGTGACCAACACGGCACAAACCCCCAGGTGCGCGGAGAGACGGAGTGCATGTACCGCAACGCCGTGCAAAGGGGACTCCCAGAGGAAGTCCAGGCCAAGCTCGAAGATGTCGTAGGCTTCTGCCAGAAGGATTTCCAGGACTGGGAAACCACGATCCTCCACTACATGGAGCGCCACCAGGATAAGACCAAGGAAACGGGGGACAAGGAAAAAGCGAGCCTCGAGCTAAGACTCCTGAAACTGCAAGTCAAAGACCACCAAGACCAGACTAACAGGGCAAAAAATGCGGCCCCGAACTCCCAGCTGCCGCTAGAGGCCGCCCCTCCAGCCCAACCTCCTAGTAGTACACCCCCGGTCCAGGTACCACCAGGACCGCCCCAACACCCTCAACCCCCGATCCAATATGTGTACCCAACACCACCGCCCGGCCCGGGGTATGGGGCTTACTACTACTCCAGACCACCGTCCGGTCCCCATCCTGGAGGCCTACAGTTGCAGCCCATCGATGAAACCTGGGGCCCCAATTGGCCCACACTGCTCCGGTCCCAGCAACCCCGCGGAGGAGGAAGGGGAGGCGGATACCAAAACCCGCCCCGACCCACCACGCCAGGACCCTGCTACAATTGCGGCGAGAATGGACACTGGGTTAAAGACTGCCCACACCCCCGACAGTCGGACCAGGGGCCCAGCACCGGACCGTCTGGACCTCCCGGCCAGGGCGTCTCCCCCGTGTGGGGAAATGAAGACTAATATGACCGGTGAAGCTGCCCCGGGGAGCTTGAGAGAGACAACATCATCCGTCTACCCCTTTGAGAACCATATATCATACCATATACCATATATCCCTTACCGTGCATGGGTAAGAGAAAACCTTCCTCGTGGATACTGGAGCTACCTCCACAGTAACCCCCCGCCCCTCTCCACCAACACAAAAAAAATCCAACCAAAAAGGATGACCTGGCTTTCGGCCCTCCCCCTGGCGTTCCTAGCCGCCAGAGCCGCCCCAAACACCACCACCGGACTGTCGCCCCACGAGTTAGCTACAGGAAGGCCCATGCCCGGGCCTCACAAACACCCCACGGGCCCCCTGAGTGACCAGCTAGATAGTGTACTATCAGAGTATTGTAAAGCATTAACACATGCCTCGAGATTGCTCTATACCCAGGTGACCACTGCAGTGCCAGCCGAGACCAACCCGCCCCCTGTCATCAGTCCCGGGGGTCGTGGGTGTGGATCAAGGCGGCGAAACGAACATTCCCCCACCCCCATTGGAAGGGCCCCTATAAGGTACTGTTGGCCACCCCCTTCTCCATCCCTGTGCAGGGACGTGACGGTGCCAAGTGGCCACCACCTCTCCGGGGCCAGGAAGGCCCGAGACCCCACCGACCCCAGCCTCCAGCAGACACAGCAGAGGCTGAGAGATGGCAACCCGGGCTCACCCCAGGACGACATGCTCCCTTGGTTCTGGGTATCCTCTCTGGCTTGGCGGTGGTAGGCATCATAACCCTGCTCATCCTCTCCCAGCCAGGGAGACCCTAACCCTAACCCTAACCCTAGCCCTGGTGTAGTGGTGTAGTTAGCCCCTCAAGCATTTTATAAAATATATATATATATAAATATATATATAAAATATATTATATATAATATTATATAAATATTATATATATATATATATATATATATATATATATATATATATATATATATATACTTTTTTTTTTTTTGTTATTAAAAAAACATTAGACAAACAAAGTTCACAAGTAGCAATTCTGTTCCAATCCAATCCCCGCTTGTTTGTACTGTGCCTGTACCCCATTGATTGGTACACCCTATAACCTCCTGCATGTGTATGTGTATGTGTGTGTGAGTTTTTGGAATATTTGCACGTTAGGCTAAGGCTAGCTAGCCTACAGTCCGTTACTTGCAGTTTTCCAGTGCTGAATCTGTCACCTTTGCACGTGAAACATTTTTGCCATTGCCTTGTGGTCACTTGTATTAGGCTTAACTATTTTGTTGAATATTCTTTGGCCAAATTCAGTTAAAACTACTTATATATCGAACAAGCCCATGCATGTGTATCATAGCTTCTTGAACTGAAAAAACAAGAACCTTTTCATAATGTAACTGAAGTCATGAAAAGGAATTATTTTCTTAGCACCCCCACGTATCGGTCAAGCTCCCCCTTAGCACCGGGAGAGAAAAAAAATCCTGGCGCCGTGCCTGCTCCCAGCACTCTTCCATAGACTATAAGGACCCGATCCTCCAGCCACCGGACCCCCAGGACCAGGGACCGACATCACTCCGAGCGGTGGACCCTCCCCACACCAGTCCCACTGACCCCGCAGGACCCACCCCAGATCCAAAGGAGAAGACAGCTCCCGCAGACAGTGACTAAGGCCTCCTTCCAAACTGGAAGGGGATCGAGCAGTACAGATGCCCCTGTTGACCGATGAAGGTCCCGAGGGGGACCTTCATCGGTCAACAGGGAGTAGATTAGACATCAGTCAACAGAGGCATCTGTACTGCTCGATCCCCTAACAGTACAGATGCCCCTGTTGACCGATGAAGGTCCGGAGCAGTACAGATGCCCCTGTTGACCGATGAAGGTCCCGAAGGGGACCTTCATCAGTCAACAGAGGCATCTGTACTGCTCAATCCCCTTCCAGTTCGGAAGGAGGGGTCCTGAGGAGGAAATAGATATCCCCTTCCCTCCCCCGTAAAGACCCCAGAAAACGCAGAGAAAAGTTATCCAGACCCCTCGCCCCACCCCAGTTATAAAAAGTGTGCAAGTGTGACCCCCGCTGTATATTGCATTGTACCCCAAGAATGTGTCCTGCCCCGTGGGCAGTCGAATAAAAAGGGTTGTAACCTAGCATGAGAGTACTACTGCTCATGCTCCCATGTGAAACCCCGGGCACGGACTAAGAACGCACCCCCCGCTTGCTCCATGTATTACCTATACGCAACATAACCTGTGACAATGCATGTGTACTGATGTATGTAACCCAGGGCGAGTCAGGTGAATACGTTCCTGTTAGTGGGACTGGTGTAGAGGTTTCCCCTGTCCTCCCCTCAGGAGCAGGTTTCCCCCACCACTGGCCATCCGCCTAGGTGACAGTGTGACTTATGCCAATATGTATTTTTTGAATGTGGAAAAGTGGTCTGGCGACCACTTGAGAGGGATTGTTGGAGAAAAAATAATGTACCCCCCCCCCCCCCCCCCCCCCTAAAAGGCCTTTAACTGAGTCAGGAATTATAGTGTGTGTTGAGAAGCTCTCCCTCGACCACCACATCCCGTTATCACCCAAACCAGCCAAAAGGGAGATGAGCCAGGAGTCAACAGCCAAGGTTAGCAAGCCCAGCTGCACGTGGTGGGGCTGTACCAAAGGAGATGACCGGGAGTCCCTCTTCGCTTCAGACCTTGACAACAGGCGAAGCTACAGGCAGAACCAGCGCTGTTAGGGACATAGAATACTGTTGTATTATTCCTACTGTCTAATCTGCTCCATTAAAGAATAAAAACTAGTCACACTGTTAAACCTACTCATCGGTCTTGTGGTCTGGTTATTGGTCTACGCATTTTTTTACTTAACACTACCAAGGAGAAGTCCCCACAAAACCTTTTACGTTCTCTAGTGTAATGTCTTGAACCACATCATAGGGTTTGAAACACTGCGTTCTACTCTGTGTGTAAGGTGTTTGCTATGTGTTCCCCCACTCTAATTTGGGCCTTGGCAAAGGGAAATGGGGACCCCTGGTGTGTGGCTCTCACTAGGGTTAGGTCCCCTCTGCTCCAGGAGGGCCCCACAAGGAGCTCTGAGCTCATATTTATTTCACCTTCTTGACTCAGGACGTGGGCTCAGACACGGACAAATTTGTTTGCACCGTCTGGAATACAATAAGCCTGCAGAGCAGCCAGCCCAGTACCAGGCCCTCCACACTGCGTGAGTCCCACCCAAACTCTCCGTCCTATGAAGGGCGTGATCGTGTTCATCTCCTTCATTGTGGCAGTCACAGCAGCCATCACGTTACACAGATATTGGACAGGTGAGAAGGAGTTGAGGACGCACAGTCATGATGGATATACTTGTTGTGTACGCACGTAAATTATATTAGAAGAAGCAGTCACAGACGGAGAAGATTTATAACAAATGCATAGTTCTCGATCTACTCTCGTGCACTCCCATTGTATTAACCACTCTGGTGACATAGTGCCACTAACTGGACAGAATGGGAATTGCACTATACCACAATATTCTATTGTTTTAATAATTGCATAATGGAGTGGTCACGTTGATTACCATATAGTTGTCTCTACCAAATTCTGCAGTTCATAGTAATGTTTCTTGTCTTCCAGGAGTCTGGTTCTTCTATAAAGGTACGACCCCCCCTGCAAAAGCTTACATTCATCATTGTAATTACATTGTAACTAATATAATTACCATTGATGCACCACTACATGAAGTATATGACCAAATACACAGTATCCACCTGGGGTTCAGGTGAGCTCTGAACAAGTGATTCCTGAGTCTCTTCTGGAAGATGGGGAGTGCCCCTGAGCTAATCTAAGCTAAATATCTGAATGATTTACTGTGAGGTCTACATGAGGGGGTAGAGAGTCTGGCCTTGTCTTAATGTTTCCCCTGTTCTTCATGCTAGATTTCTGGAGAAGAAGAAATAAGGGTGGTATGTGTCTTCATCCATAACTCCAATCCTGTCCCTCTGTCCTCTCCTGCTCCCTCTCCCCTTAGTTCCTCCTCTTCTCTCTTTACTCCTAAGTCCTCTGCTGACTGCATCTCCTCTGCTCCCATCATGTTCTATGTACATAAGTGTGGTCTTCTTGGAAGGCTTGTAACCGAGAACGGACTAATATTGACCTTTTTTCCCAGGTGATGACTCAGAGAACAACAAACCCAGGGAACTGGAGGAGTTGAAAGTTAATCCAGATGTAAGACTTCTGCTTCATCCTAGCACTGGCTCATGAACTCTAGGTCATACCAACTGTTGGCAACACTGCCAATAGTAATTTAGCTGAAGGACGCAGTACCCAACTTGGTCATAGTTAAGTTAGTTGTCCCATAGTAATGTTTGCTACGGTGGTAGCTGTAGTGCTAAGTAGCTATAGTTCTCAGTAGCCGCGGCGCTACAAAGTAGCTGTAGTACTACTAGATAGCAAACACACCAACGAGGTAGCGGTAGATAGCTGTAGCGCCAAGTCGCTGTGATCAGTCAGGTCAACGTTAAGATGATTTTTTAACTTGGAAGCGTGTGATCTTCTCCATAGGAGAACAACAGTGGGTCTCCAAAGTGAAGGCCATTGATGTCGTTAACATTTGACCTTTCTTTCTGTTTATTCAGCAGGAAACATCGCACTGAAGTTCCCTTTGACCTCTTGACCAGGACTCCCTGCAGGGCTTCACGAAACCTGTGAAAGGTCCTACAATGTAATCAATCAATTCTTATGAGTGTATACTTACCACAGAGTAACAGGTTCAGATGAAGACTTCCACACTCCCAGTTGACACAATAGAAATGGTATATCGGTATCTAGCTCAATTGCTAGACAATGGCTAGCTAGTGGGTGTGGGATTCCACGGGTGCGTGTTCTAACCTGGATTTAAGTGTCCGCTGAATAGTTTTATGTGGGGGAAAAAGTTAACACAAAAATAAGAAGAACAGTGGGCATTTGGGTCACTTTGTTCTGGAAAGGCCCGTTCTTACTCTGGGTTCCAGGACTGCATTGAGCAGGATAGATGAGAACACTATCGTTCTATTGTCCTCAGCAAGCGGCAGACTCCCACAACAGACATGGTCTTGTTGTAGGATACAGCAGATCTGTGGCCGTCACACTGGCATGTGCCTCTGACTTCTCAACCTTCAATTAAATCTCCCTCCCTCTTCCTCTCTATGGGAGAGGAGATTCGCATTGAGAGAGTCAGAAATGTCATGGCCCGAGGACCTCTGTCAGGGCTGGTGTAAGATATTCCTTTATTAATCCCCCTTAGGAGAAATTCACATTGACCAGCAGTACAATGGGATAGAGGAGTGCAATGGAAGACCTGAGTATAGACAATAAACACTAAACAATAAATAGATTTACCTAAATTAAGATAAAATTATATGCGAGCTCTTAAAATCAGGTCAGATGAAAAAATGAAAACCTATATACATACATGGTAGTCATGTTGTATGTTGTCTTGTGGTGTGTGTGTTTCTCTTCCAGTGCTGCTGGTTCCTGTTGGGTTGGTCCAGATGATCAAGGAATTGGAGGCAGCTGGCCACTGTCTCCAAGATGCTAAAACACGCCCATCCTGGTAATCTGGGGGCTCCCCCTTCCCCTGGCACCATGTTGCTGTGTTGGAGCCTAGTAAGTTTTGTGGTATATTGGAGATTCCTCTACTCTGGGCGGTGTAGCTCAGTGGGTAGAGTGGGTTCTCCATAAACCGGAGGGTTGGCGCTTCGATCCCCACATCTAACTGTCCAGATGCTGAACTCCACAAATGTACTTTGCACATGATTGTAAGTTAATTTGGACAAAAGCGTCTGCTAAATGCCCTTTTTCTCAAGTTAAACTGGCAGTATGATTTTCGTCCAGTTTTATTTGTTAGAGCTGATATTTTGTTGCATTTGTTAAATGTATTTTTTTCATTGTGAAATAAATTCCTTTCGTTTATCCATACTCACTACTATTCCTGTTATTTGCTATGGTCTTAGTGCTAGGGTTTTAGGGTTGCGGAGACCCAAATGCAAAACACAGACGAACTGAGTAGTGAGAACAGTTTTAATGCTATTAGAACAGGGATGGATGGTTCTGGGTGGGTGAAGGTGGAGGATGGACCAAGGGCAGGTAGCAGATGGAGTGGAGAAGTGGTAGGCAGGCTGGCTACTGGTTAACCATGATTGACGGACAGTCAGACAAAGTCTGGAAGGAGTATTGCAGGGCTTGTGGCATGGGTTGATGAGGACCAGGTGCACCAGCTGCCAAACTTCGGGATTGGAAGGACGACCACTCCCACCAGGACAACACAGACAGACAGGGACAACACAATAGGAAGGGGAACAGGACTTTAACCCCCACCCATCCACCACCACACACCTGCTCACCACCATGCACAGCCCCACCACCCCACCACCACCATGCACGGCCACTTTATAAGAACACTGTCCATACTGTTTATAACTGTTATATAACTGTCCATACTGTTTCAATGTCCATACTGTTTATTTATTACTATTTATTACTGTCCATAGTGCTCATACTGCTCATACTGTACATAGTGCACCTCACACGTCATACTGTTTATACTGTTTATATCATTTGTATATATTCGCGACCCTTTTTATTTAGTTTTTCTGTAGTCTTATATTTATATATTTATATTTATATTTTGCATGCTTGTCTCGCACCAGGGATAGAGGGAAACGGCATTTCGGTTTTTGTGTATGTCCTGTACATTCATGAAAACTGACAATAAAGTTTACTTGACTTGACTTGACTTGACTTGAACAGCCGATACCATGACACCTAGAACCGGGCCATAACAACACACAAACCACAGGCTGTCTAGGTAGCTTTTCAGCACCAAATATATTGTAGACCAACACCTGTGTCACAATGCCCTATGATTAATCTACGTGGAAACACATCCACACCAAAATGCAAAGGGTCAACTATTAAACAAGCCATGTGGATTGATGCATGTAACACTTGTATGTGTAACATGTTTGTTTACATGTATATGTCTCAAGGTATATATCCTATATCTTCTCATAATGTGTGGGGGTTTGGGGTGGGAAAAGACAGAAAGCACAAAGACAAGGGTTGCCTGTAGACAGTTGTCTAGAAGTGGAGTTCCCAACCTTTTTTGTGCCAAGGACCGGCAGAAGCATACAAAAAAAAAGGCTCATGGGCCGGTTGGCAATTTATGTCAATTTTAATATGCATTTTATGAAAATAACAGCCTATTTCAATTGCCAGACCACTTCAAAATGAGACATTTTGGCCCCTTTTTATTGCTTGCTGGTGCGCTACGGTGGCACTTGCACGAGTTGCATGCACGTCAGAGGCGAGCTGGGGAACCCCTGTGGGGGGCTAGTGAAGGACATCGAAGGACTGACGCGGCGGGCATATGCACACATGTCCACATCAGTGCAAACAAAAATCAGTGCGGGTTCAATGTGATGTGACCTAATTAACTGCATATTGTGACAACATATTAGCCCAGAGTTGAATGGCTGTGACTGTTGGTAGTTGTGGTTGATTTTGTTTAAATATGCGGAATTGTGTGTTATTTTATTAGACGGTTTAGCTAAGCTAGCTAACAGCTGCTAACGTCAGCGGTCTCTTGTTGCCATAGCAACAGTAAACATTGACCTGGACTAATGATGGAGAAATACAGATGAGATACTTTGAATTTTAGCACAAAATACAAGTAAACCTATAGGAAATAATTAGTTTAATCTGCAATATTTGCCATTGAATTTAGAGGGGGGATACTTATTATTTCAGGCCGGACGTCCAGCATGAAATAATAAGTACCCCCCCTCTAAATTGAGCTAGAATAGAGTAAACTTCTCCATATTCACCAGTGTTACTAGACATGACCTGAAATACTCACAAAATGAAACACAAGATGATAGTGCCTCATCTGTCTAGTAGGGGGGGATACCTATTATTTCAGCATGAAATAATAAGTATCCCCCCTCTAACTTGAGCTAGGATAGAGTAAACTTCTCCATATTCACCAGTGTTACTACACATGACCTGAAATACTCACAAAATGAAACACAAAAGACCAGCCTTTTATTACCTTTGTGGTTTAATGTATACATTTCGAGTCAATGTGATCTTGAATTCACAGCTTAACTAATCGTCTAGCCTACGTGGTTAAATACAACTGTCAGATGTAGAACACTGAATAGTATACATTTAAGTTAACACATAGTATCATACAGCAGAATAAAAACATTGTTGATAAACCGAAGCGAAGAAACGTAGCTCCACCTCCCTAAGTGTATGCGCGCTCCCGCGGCCAGGGGATACAAATTCTGTCGGGGGTAACTACATAGAGGGTAACTAGGCACGACACCTGTCGAGCACTCAGCCAACAGCCTACTCTGAAAAGTGGAAGTGAAAGGAGAGACGTTGCTGACACACAGAGCACATCAGATGATACCAGCTCTACGTATGATTTGTTCTACAGGATTTTTTCTCATTGTCTCACAAAGACTCCGACGGTAAAAACCTCACCTTTCTATGCAAATTATGTCCACCTGCGCTGAAAAAACAAGTTCGAACGTCAACCTCATCAATTTCGAATTTGAAAAGACACGTCGAGTTTGAAGCATCCGTCCAGTGCGAAAGCAAGTCATTGAGAGTCAAAAACGTCCATTTTGTGTGATAGAATTTGAAATCTAGTATTAATTGATTTCACAACACTGTAATTGTGGCTATTGATTGCAGGGTAATAATCATAGGCTAAATAGCATAAATTAAGGAAACCACTTACTAAATCACTTACTAATAGTCTTCTACTATTTCACGATGAAAATACATAATTAATATAGGCTACAGTGAACAGTTTTAGGCTAGAAGGTATGAAAAACAAGTTCATTCAATTTCACGTCTTTCATTTTCATTTCTCACTGAACTGAACTTTGAACTAGTTCAAAATCGAAATGGTGAACTATGAACGTGAACAGTTCACTTTGAACATGTGTGAACTGAACTTTGAACTAGTTCATGAAAGGTGTGAACTTGCACAACACTGCAGACTTGAATCTACTCTAATCTAATAGGTGGTTCCTTGGCAACGAGGACGACAGACCCGCACGCCTGAAGCGGGGGAAACCCTCTTTCTACAGACTGAACGTTTTTCTTTTCGAAATGTTTCAATCTTTATTTTTGTGGGAAAATGTAGGCCTAGTTACCGAGTGCGAATACTCAGATTCAATAAAGTTTTGTAAAAAATGAATAACAAACATGCAATGCTGGTTCTTCATGTGCAGTCACACATTTTTATCCAACGACGTACTCAACACGTGTTGGGCGAGACCAGAGCTGTCAAACAACAACACAGCCCATCGGCGCTGCGGACGGGTTCTGGAGAGCTGCTCGCAGAAACATGCATTTTACACCTTTCATTTATGTGATGTGTGGCTGTTGGGCGGTTTCCACTTCGCAGTCACGTAAGTTTCTAGCAGGATAAAAAAAGGTCCCTAAACAGCGTGTTGTTGTTTGTCAAATTCTGGCGAGTTGATGCCAATTCGCATGGGCGGACGGGCGTTGGCTGTATACATGTCCCGACTCTTCATTATAGCACGTTGGATAAGGCTTCAATGGCAAATGTTGAAACTTTGAAATACTTTCTGTTGTATATCTTTGTAGGAGTCGTATTCTTGAGCGTGGGGACCGATTACAGTCTGAACTCAAAGTGGTCCATGAAGGACGTCATCACTACAATAGAGTGGCGATATGGAGCCCACCCGGTAGTGGAATGGCGCAGAGACAACGGGTCGGCCGTCACACACCGTCGTCTCCAAGGTAGGCAAATAACAACATGTCTAAACAATTCAATGTCTATTCTTTACAAAAGACCTACGCAGACCAATACTTGTATGACAACTTAGGGCACTATGACTACACATGATGGGGAACGATTCTACATCAAATACTATTTGGAGTTTGTTCAACGAGCCTCATCTGCCTTATTTTTTCTTTCAATGTTTTATATTTAGGGCACGTTTCATGCTTTTTGATGCTAGACACAGTGGAGTGCAGCTAATTAATTACCACAGGTTGGAATCGAACCCGGGTCGCTGGCAAGGACTAAAGGCCAATTTACACCAGAGCCGTTTTAGAAGCGTTTTTTAGTCGGCGGTCAGACGGCCGTCAGACGGCCGACTGCCGCTGGTGATAGAATTCCATTCAAACCAGTGCACTGATTTACACTGGCAGCGTTTTACGCCCGTCTCACGGCCGACCAAAGCTTAACTTTACGCTTCACTTCTATTTTTAAAGGTTTTCTGAAGCGTCTCGTTTGACGTGTACGCCTATTAGCCAAACAAACGGCGGCGGTGTGAATTGATACGCCAACGTTACGCTCACGTTACGCTTTCGCCTGCGGTGTAAATTTAAGCCTCAATGGCACGCGCTCTACCCGCACGACGACCTTCTTGTCAGTTTTAATCCAATAAACCACGTTTTCTGAACAAATATAAATAACTCGCCGTCTCGGATGTTTATTTCATTTTTCGAAACGATGCGATTTACACGAAGAAATTGGATAGGCTACAGTTTTAATTAATGTCGTTTTATGTGAGCGAGAGTGTTTCTGTAGTTTCTTTTCGTTGTTTGCATATTGGAGCAGGGGCCCATGTTAGCAATAGCAGGTTACGAGAGGTTGTTATGTCGAACCCGGTCAATAGCCAAAGAACTGACACCTCAAACTAGTAATCTCTGTAGCCACCTGCTCCGCTTTGAGATGCGCGGCCATTTTTATTTATAGTACACACGTACAGATTTCAGTCAGGGTGCTTGGTTTTTATCCAACTCTGGGAGATGGAAATCCCTGACAGAACTCAAATATGAAGTGCATTCTTTATCAAATTATCAAAAATGTTCAGTAATTTCTAAAGAAATGGCCCACTGGCAAAGGCCTCATGGGAGATGAATCAAGGATCCATCCATCCTTGAAAGGATCAAGTAAACGACAACAGCTTTTCTGTGCTTCGTTGTTCCTAATTATTAGCGTAATAATAACAATTGCAGGCCTACATGTAAAAAAGAGTAGTAAAAGCATCAATAAGCATAATATTAATAACAACTGTGATAACTTTAGCCTACTTCACCATGATTGGATATCTGCAGACCGCGGTTTTCTGGACATCCAAACGGGAAATCTGTTGATCATCGACACGAGGGCGAGCGACAGCGGGGTTTACTCTGCTGTAATCAACTCCATTCAAACCCAAGAGATTGATCTCAATATCATCTGTAAGTAAAGCTGCACAACGCTGATATTGGCTACCAACGAGAAACAAAACCTTTTACGTTCTCTAGTGTAATGTCTTTTGCTGTTTACCAAAATGCACACACAAGATTTCTTTAGTTTTAGATTGAACAAATAAACACTGGGTGCTTATCAATGTTTAGCGTATCATTTGAACTTGCGCCATGCAATTGGGGGGTCAACGTGTGTTGTGCTCGGACAGCTGTGGTGCCCGTTCCTACAGTCTCCTGGACCTGCCAGCCTGAGAATGAAGGGATGATCTTCTGTGTTCTGACCTGTGAAGTAAACACCAGCGGAGCAGAGCCCGTCCAGTATAGCTGGACTCACCAACAAGCACCCACCTCACATGAAGGACAGGCCTACGCAAACAAGTCTTTGCCTAAAACCATTAACATCACAATGGTGAGTGAGATGCAGACAGAGCAGACAGTATAACATTTGATGCATATTGTTTTGCATTTGATTGTGTGTGTGTGTGTGTGTGTGTGTGTGTGTGTGTGTGTGTGTGTGTGTATGTGCTGGCCAAATCCTGGTGTTGGTGATGTCTGGTGGTTATGTTTTGACTGAATTATGAAACATCATTCATTATTGTCATCCACTTTCAGAACCACATCATAGGGTTTGAAACACTGCGTTCTACTCTGTGTGTAAGGTGTTTGCTATGTGTTCCCCCACTCTAATTTGGGCCTTGGCAAAGGGAAATGGGGACCCCTGGTGTGTGGCTCTCACTAGGGTTAGGTCCCCTCTGCTCCAGGAGGGCCCCACAAGGAGCTCTGAGCTCATATTTATTTCACCTTCTTGACTCAGGACGTGGGCTCAGACACGGACAAATTTGTTTGCACCGTCTGGAATACAATAAGCCTGCAGAGCAGCCAGCCCAGTACCAGGCCCTCCACACTGCGTGAGTCCCACCCAGGATTCACCGGCAGCGCCAGGGGGTGGAGCCTTCAAGGACAGTGGTTTGAGTGGGAGGGGCCAGCAGAGTAATTGACTAAATGAGAGAGGCCGGTAGGGACGTATTGTAAGTGGGAGGGGCCTGTAGGGACATATTGTAAGTGGGAGGGGCCTGTAGGGACATAATTGTTAATGAGAGGGGCCTGTAGGGACATTTTGTAAGTGGGAGGGGCCTGTAGGGACATAATTTTTAGTGAGAGGGGCCTGTAGGGACATATTGTAAGTGGGAGGGGCCTGTAGGGACAGATTGTAAGTGGGAGGGGCCTGTGGGGACATATTGTAAGTGGGAGGGGCCTGTAGGGACAGATTGTAAGTGGGAGGGGCCTGTGGGGACATATTGTAAGTGGGAGGGTCCTGTAGGGACATATTTGTAAGTGAGAGGGGCCTGAAGGGACATATTGTAAGTGAGAGGGGCCTGTAGGGACATATTGTAAGTGGGAGGGGCCTGTAGGGACAGATTGTAAGTGGGAGGGGCCTGTAGGGACAGATTGTAAGTGGGAGGGGCCTGTGGGGACATATTGTAAGTGGGCGGGGCCTGTAGGGACTGATTGTAAGTGGGCGGGACCAAAGTTTGAAAGGTCTCTAAGTTAGTTTTGGTTTCTGACTCTCAGGAGAAACTCTCCGTCCTATGAAGGGCGTGATCGTGTTCATCTCCTTCATTGTGGCAGTCACAGCAGCCATCACGTTACACAGATGTTGGACAGGTGAGAAGGAGTTGAGGACGCACAGTCATGATGTCATGACACAACAAGTATGTGTACGTGCGTACACATACTTGTTGTGTACGCACGTAAATTATATTAGAAGAAGCAGTCACAGACGGAGAAGATTTATAACAAATGCATAGTTCTCGATCTACTCTCGTACATTCCCATTGTATTAACCACTCTGGTGACATAGTGCCACCAACTGGACAGAATGGGAATTGCACTATACCACAATATTCTATTGTTTTAATAATTGCATAATGGAGTGGTCACGTTGATTACCATATAGTTGTCTCTACCAAATTCTGCAGTTCATAGTAATGTATCTTCTCTTCCAGGAGTCTGGTTCTTCTATAAAGGTACGATTCCCCCCTGCAAAAGCTTACATTCATCATTGTAATTACATTGTAACTAATATCATAAAGCTGCTGACACAAACACACAAGGGGTTAATAGGATACCAGAAGCACCTGGTAGGTAGCTGACAATTCCAACAGGAATATTATTAACCTACTGTAAATAGTGAGATCACTGATATCAAAACCACAGTACTCAACAGTAATTATAGCATCTTTTTCCTGTTCTGCTATTTATTCATTGTATTACTCTTCATAATTACTGTTATTATTATTTGATGTACACACAATCACATGTGAAGCTTGCCCTGAAATATTCACTTTGTTTTTCTTCATTTTAGAATCAATGCCGTGGCAATCAGGTGAGGACAGAAAATGCAATTGATAAAAAAGTGAAAAATCCGAAATTGACAGTATGTCATATAAACTATTTCTCTGCACATTTTTACAGAATGGCTCACATCTACACCATCCTATATTTTTACATTATGCTAAACTACATTTACATTTACATTTAGGGCATTTAGCAGACGCTTTTATCCAAAGCGACTTACAAAGAGTACATTTGTCAGAAGAAGGTGAAACATTTAATTGCAGCAAATACAGTAAGAAAGTCACCAGAACAAGTTTCAAGCATTTCATTGCTAGTATACAACATCTCTGGCTAAGTTACAAAGAGCAATTATAAAGTGCCAAGACATACAACATACAAGAGCATTAGGGGAGGGTTTTTTTACAGGTAGAGGATGGATGTTATGCAAGGTTCAGGTGAGCTCTGAACAAGTGATTCCTGAGTCTCTTCTGGAAGATGGGGAGTGCCCCTGAGCTAATCTAAGCTAAATATCTGAATGATTTACTGTGAGGTCTACATGAGGGGGTAGAGAGTCTGGCCTTGTCTTAATGTTTCCCCTGTTCTTCATGCTAGATTTCTGGAGAAGAAGAAATAAGGGTGGTATGTGTCTTCATCCATAACTCCACTCCTGTCCCTCTGTCCTCTTCTGCTCCCTCTCCCCTTAGTTCCTCCTCTTCTCTCTTTACTCCTAAGTCCTCTGCTGACTGCATCTCCTCTGCTCCCATCATGTTCTATGTACATAAGTGTGGTCTTCTTGGAAGGCTTGTAACCGAGAACGGACAAATCTTGACCTTTTTTCCCAGGTGATGACTCAGAGAACAACCAACCCAGGGAACTGGAGGAGTTGAAAGTTAATCCAGATGTAAGACTTCTGCTTCATTCTAGCACTGGCTCATGAACTCTAGGTCATACCAACTGTTGGCAACACTGCCAATAGTAATTTAGCTGAAGGACGCAGTACCCAACTTGGTCATAGTTAAGTTAGTTGCAGTAATGTTTGCTACGGTGGTAGCTGTAGTGCTAAGTAGCTATAGTTCTCAGTAGCCGCGGCGCTACAAAGTAGCTGTAGTACTACTAGATAGCAAACACACCAACGAGGTAGCGGTAGATAGCTGTAGCGCCAAGTCGCTGTGATCAGTCAGGTCAACGTTAAGATGATTTTTTAACTTGGAAGCGTGTGATCTTCTCCATAGGAGAACAAGAGTGGGTCTCTAAAGTGAAGGCCATTGATGTCGTTAACATTTGACCTTTCTTTCTGTTTATTCAGCAGGAAACAGCGCACTGAAGTTCCCTTTGACCTCTTGACCAGGACTCCCTGCAGGGCTTCACGAAACCTGTGAAAGGTCCAACAATGTAATCAATCAATTCTTATGAGTGTATACTTGCCACAGAGTAACAGGTTCAGATGAAGACTTCCACACTCCCAGTTGACACATTAGAAATGGTATATCGGTATCTAGCTCAATTGCTAGACAATGGCTAGCTAGTGGGTGTGGGATTCCACGGGTGCGTGTTCTACACTGGATATAAGTGTCCACTGAATGGCGTAGTTTTATATGGGGGAAAAGTTCAAACCAAAATAACAAGAACAGTGGGCAGTTGGGGTCCATGTACCATTCGTTCTTTTGAATTTCAATTAAGAACGGAAAACAATGACTTGGGAAAACAGTTTGCTATTTCATTATTCCGTTTCTAGTGTCAAACAAAAAAACTGATTTCAAACCTCCATTCAGATTTATTTCTAGCATCTAATTTAATGTTCATGCCAAATATACAACATTAAAAAAACAGTCTTGGTGTCGATTTTGATTTTGATATTTTATTCTCTCTGGCTTCTGTGCCCCAGACGTTATGCAGCTATGCTGCCTAGAGCGTATTTTAAAGTTTCTAGATGGTCAGTCTATGGGTCAGTCTGTATGTATCAGTGGATGTTGGTCTAGCTATGGCTGCCATCGGGATCCATGCGAAATACATCAAAGAGTTGTTTATATATAACAACCCTTTCCATCTGAGGAGGACAAATGTCGTGCGGAGGAGATGTTTGCACACCTACACCCTGATCTCTCAGTGTTGTTTAATGACGCTGTAAATGACAACCACATGCCACTTCAAAACGCTTTGTGTAACCTTATAGATGTTACCTGAAGGCAGATATAAATACGCCTCTGTGTACCCAGCTGTTAATGTATGGCTAGAATTCTTGCCCAGTGTGACAAAAGAAAAAAAAAAAAAGAGATTGTGGGTCTTTTTCTTTAATGGAAGTGCAATGTGTATCAAAAATACAAAATGAAATGGCTCTATAACAATTTGAACACTTTCTCTCATAGAACAGAATCTCACATTAGAACAATTACAATACACTGTAAAATTGCAGTGGCATTACTGCAAAAATAATGAAACATCAATAAAATCTATTGAGTATTAAGTGAGGTAGGCTTAAAGTAAAACAATACAATTGATTTAGTATAAAGTGCTGTGCTCTCAAAATAAAGCATTAATGTATCTATCCATATATATTTTCTCACTCCTTTAATTCATCCCTCAGTACAGAGTACAGACATTACTTCAGCCAGGCCAACGAGCCTGTGAGAGTTGACATTTTCCGCCCTGCATTTAGGGCAGGATGTGTTCTTCAGTTGCAGTCTGTGGATACAGACACCACGACACTAATACTGTGGCAGCACACTGACATGTATGGGTCATTGACTGGATCTAAAATATTGAAACAATCGTTAAAATATAATACTGCCCAATTGCCATGGGTTCTTTCACATCAGCTGTTTAGGGCTGTTTCACTGCATTTCAAACTATCCAATGGTGGATGTAAATTCGTGAAATGAGGTAAATAAAGCCTTACTTGTGCAAATTACACACTGAAATGCATGCTTAACCGCATCAACCTGGGCTGACGTCAGGGACAGAATGGTCCTACCATCAGAGCTCACAGACTCCACCAGCTCGTTCATCTTTGCCAGTACCTCTCCAAGGCCCTGGGAGGCTAGTACCACTTCCTCGATTTGACTTTCAACCTCATCAACGCCTTTATCTTAGTGTCATCCATTAACAAACTGTGTAGAAACGTTGGATAATACAAGCCTCTCAGCAGTAGGAGTTGTAAAATACTGTACCTAGAATGTCTTGTGGGGTGTCATGGCATTGTTGAGGTGTTTAAAATTACAGCTTTCGCTGACAATTTCCGTTTATCTGTCTTTATTGGCTCTATCTCTGTCTCTCATGACTGTCTTTCACAAACACACACAGAGGGATTTCAATAGTTTTACTTGCCTCTGCATGGCACACTAAGAACTTTGATTAAAGTACCTTGTTTGTCATCTCTTGGGTGCGGAGTGCTGCCTCAAGTCTTCCTCCTTGGCACTTACTGACATGAGGGGCGGTCATGGCGCAGAGGTAGAGGAGTCTGTCCATCCTGAAGTGTCCTTGAACAAGACACTGAACCCCAAAACTCAGTCCATTTACCATTTACCATTGCCATGCTTCAAACATAAATTGCCTTTTTCCTCCTATCCACTGACCTAATGTCCTAGGTGTAACCAGTGATAGACAATACATTTTGTGATCTGTGGATGCCTTTAGAAATACGAGGTGACAAATATGCCTCCTGATACAAATGAGACTGAGGATGTTTGGCTGGCAATGGCCATGCTAAGAGCAAGTCTTTCAGCTGATGACATGTATGATGGTTTACTTTCTACAAAGTGCTTCAGACATAAAGTATTGAACAAAAGCCTACCTCTGGTCCCCTCTGAGTCAACGATCGTGTTTCCCTGGCCATCAGTGAGGACATAGGTCTCTTCTTCTTTGAGGGCACTACTAACTTTGGCAAGTATGCCCTCAACAGAGGCCTCAAACTCTGAAAATTGGTCATGTTTGCAATGAATATGGTCCTAGTTCAATAAACACAAACACTCACACAAACACAATTGTAACAACTTACTGTGAGAGTATTCACACAGTTAAGTCCTGTGACATGTGAATGTACTTTATTATGGTTGAAGGACCAGACATTAACAGAAGACAGCATACAATCTCTAGGACAGTGGTTGAATCCAAGCGTACCACCTCGCTACCTTTTAGATGTTCCATTGCTTTTCTTAAATTCAAGGTCATTCAAACCACCCACCCAAGTAGTTTTGGTAGAAAATGTAGGCCTCAAAATAAGAGCAAAGTTCACATACTGTTCTCTTCACTTTCCGCAGGGAAAATCACCATGTTCATGTGTCGTCAGTCAGGTAGAGGGTATGCTCAACCACCCTTCTAAAGAGAAATAGTGCAAACAAGTTAATCAAGGAACAATATTAATATAGAACAAATTATATATTGATTGAGTCAACTTTGGCCAAACCCAAAGTTAAAGACCTAAAACTGAAACTGAAGTTCTAAGATCCATTAGGTTAGTTGCAGCTGACTGTCCATAACCACGTTGCACCAAATTGTCTCATTGTTTTTCCCATAGAAAACACAGGCTGAGCTTGACCTTTGGGCTGTGGATCAATTAACATCAAACCATTAGAGATCCAAGAAGGGATTCTAAAAGCTGCCTACTATTGTCATGGTCAACAAAAATATTCTAGGTACAGAACTTCCCAGAAATATTATTGTTGCTATTTTGTGGACAAACAAGTCCTCTTCTTTTATAGAGACGTGTTTAAGAACTTACTTGAAATATTGTCGCTATTTTGTGGACAAACATGTCCTCTTCTTTTACAGAGACACGTTTATTTTCGCACCTAAGAAAGTAATTGTTGGACTCCATCAGTGACGAGAACAGCTGAACAACAGGTAGGCGATAAACTCCTTTGTTGACATTGAATTCACCATAGACAGTAGAAGATAGGAATTCACACGCAGCGCGCTAAGAAGCATAACTTCCGGGGAACAGAATCCCCAGAATAAAATATCAAAATCAAAATTTGCACCAAGACTGTTTTTTGTTGTTGTATATTTGAAATGAACATAAAATTAGATATTGGAAATAAAGGTTGAAATCAGTTTTTTGTTTGACACAAGAAACGCATAATGAAACAACAAACTTTTCCCATTTTATTGTTTTTCCGTTCTTAATTGAAATTCAAGAGTGAATGGTACACGGACCGTTTAGGTCACTTTGTTCTGGAAAGGGCCGTTCTTACTCTGGGTTCCAGGACTGCATTGAGCAGGATAGATGAGAACACTATCGTTCTATTGTCCTCAGCAAGCAGCAGACTCCCACAACAGACATGGTCTTGTTGTAGGATACAGCAGATCTGTGGCCGTCACACTGGCATGTGCCTCTGACTGCTCAACCTTCAATTTAATGTCCCTCCCTCTTCCTCTCTATGGGAGGAGATTCTGCATTGAGAGAGACACTGACACCTGTCTCATACAGTCTATGGGCTGTATATACACAAACCACAGGCTGTCTAGGCAGCTTCTCAGCACCAAATATATTGTGTTACCATGCTGACTTACAAAGGCAATGTAGACCAACACCTGTGTCACAATGCCCTATGATTAATCTACGTGGAAACACATCCACACCAAAATGCAAAGGGTTAACTATTAAACAAGCCATGTGGATTGATGCATGTAACACTTGTATGTGTAACATGTTTGTTTACATGTATATGTCTCAAGGTATACATCTTCTATTGCTATGAACTTCTATTGTTATGAACTGTACATGCACACAAGTGCCACATGAATAAAGTTATGTTAACCATCTTTTTATTTATTTTTACATATAAACTCCCAGTCCCATGTCACAGAACAAGAGAACGGGGTCCATTAGCCACATTGACATTGTGTCTGTTTTTATTGTGTCCTGCACGTTTTTGTGATTGCATATTGTAACGCCATGTAGATAAAAAGATCAAAACACAGAAATCATAGAAATAATTTTAATTTAAGTCCTCGATGACAACACAGACACCTTTACCACTGCATGGTGGACATCTTACAAAAATAAATTGATTATTTGCAGAAATCAAAACAAGACTCACAAGTCAATTGAATCTAATGGATCTAATATATAATCCTATTTTTAAGCATCTGTTATGGAGCTAGAACTCCCATACATCATCATCGTATACACCAGCGGGTGGGACTTCTTCTGTGGTTGCCATAGTGATGTCGATATCTTTGTCGCTTTGCGTTTCCTCGGCCATCAGGACGCACTTCGCTCCACTTTGCGTTTCCTCCGAATCCGGATTCACCGCAGTCTGCTCGCTCTGCCCAGTCTTGCCAGACTTGTCTCCGCTGGCATCAAGCTCCGTCTCTGAAGCTTCCACAGAGTCCACCTGAGGCTCTTCTGCGGAGACGTCCTGCGTTGACACTGCCGCCGTCACTGTGCTTCCTGTCTGGCGCTCCTCTTCGTTGGCTGCGCGGGCTGACTGGGGGTGTTCCGGTTCGCCTGGTCCCGCCGCGACTCCCTGGCCCACGGACTCCCTTCTCTCGCCCTTCACGACATCATCTTCGGCGGTGGAGGCCTGCCGGTCCTGAGGCTTGCCCTCCAGTCCAAAGAAGGCGCTCCGCACGACATAGCGCACACACTGCAGCAGCACATTCCTCTCGTGACGAATGTCCGGTGCCAGCAACTAGAAACAAACAAACAACAGCTGCACAATGGCTGCCTCGTTGCTGGGATACACGCTGCCTCATTGCTGGGATACACGCTGCCTCATTGCTGGGATGCACGCTGCCTTGTTGCTGGGATACACACTGCCCCGTTGCTAGGGCAGGCCCTCCCTAGTTGCTCGGCGCACACCAGTTCTATTGGAAGTTTGTTGTCATTTGCTAGCTCTAGCAAACTACCTTTGTGCTTAGTTTGGAATATCTTTCAAACAAACAATGAATCCCCGCATGGAAAGAGAAGACCAACAGAAACACAAAGTTTATACTCACCATCTCCAGCAGAGTAGCACGTTTCGGAGGAGCCATTTGACTTCCCCGGCCCCGCCTATCCCCTCTGCCCCGCCCCCTGGCTCCCCTGCCTCCCCTGCCTCTGTGCAGGCCCCGGGCCACTGCGTCATGGGGCCCCTGTGGAAAGGGTTTGGGCAGGGCCTGGTTCTCTTGCTGCTGGTTGGCCCTCTGAATGGGGAGCGCTGAGAGACAAACACATCATACGGATTGGCATTTGTCTGATTAGTCAGCCATCACTTTCATCCACAATGACTTAATGGACTCAGATACTTGAAATTAAGGATCATTCGGGATCATTCGGCCGTGCTTCGGCAGGCACTGGGTTTCATTCACATCCCTACACATGAGACAAATAACAAAATACATGAACACAACACACTACAAACTCACCCTGTGGTTCCTCATCGCTCTCACTCTCCGTGAGCGAGCCATAATTGGCAATCAGAGCCCCCAGTCCTGCACTCATTTGTTTAGGGGGCACCGCTAACCCGCCCTGCTTAGCGGTCCCAGAGGGCTCCTCTTTATCAGAGTCTGGTAACGACACAAAGCAGAAAGGTTAAGAATTGGCAAGTGTATTGGTAGTATTTTCTTTTGAGGTGTAGTCACACTGATATTGAAATTATTTTAGCGCCTTTTCACATTTGTATTATTCACAATATGGCCAATATATGCTAAAATGTGCCATTCTGAGTCCAAAATGTCTTCATTGCATCTAGCAGCCATTTGACGTGGCCTGTGGGGTTTTGGTTTGGCCCCAACTGCTCTCGCCTCCGACTCACCAGGCTCGTCGTTGACGAGGGCCCCCAGAGGATCCCTGTCCCTGGTTGCCGGGGGAACGGGTGGGGGCTGCTCTGGGGCGCCACGCCCGTGGTTCCAGTGGCCTCCACGGGCCCCTCTCTGGAACCTGTTGTTGCCACGGCCACGCCCTCTGCCTCTCATTCGCCTGGGAACAGGAGGTCGAATCATTGTATTATTCATACATGTCCTTGGTATTCTGTTTGTTACAGTTTGAAATTACACAAATACGGTTGTAGTCTGGGATGTCTGTCCACAGACCATCTCTATGCATCCCTTTAGCCATTTGTCTATTATCCAAAGTGACATCCAGGTAGTTCTATCTATGTGCGTTATTAATGTCACAATGTGTGCAATTGAGCCCCCCCCCAGTTAGTAGGAGGGAGACTTTCTGAGTTAAAAAAAACCAAAGTAACGGTTGTCCACTGTGCCTCTGTGTGACGCAAACTATCATAGCTCGGCTGACTGGATGTGTGGTTTCGGGAGTCTCGATTTTTGTACAAAAAGAGAGGTACAGGCTGGCCAGCAGTTACTGGATATGACTTCTGATAATCATTATCAGCATTGACTACAGATTTGTCCAGGTAATTTTAAGGTAAAAGCTAGTTACAATGTTACAGGCTGTGGCTTTAAGGAGCAGGTCGGGGTAAGGCATCTTGGAGAAGGAAACCCAAGGTAGAATGCAAACATTACGGTTCAAACCCAGAACCTTTCAGCCAGATGCCGAAACCGCAAAAGGTGTATGCAGTGGCTGAGCGGTACTAGTTGTACATGGTAAAACAAGGCCTTGAACTAAAGAATGAACATGTTTGGTTGCAACAATAACTCCGGACTCTGAATTCAGACTCACCCGAACTGGGCCGTGTCCAGCACACCCCCGCCGTCCTCGCGGTCATCCTGCACTTTCATCTTTTTCTCAATGTTACTGAGCGTTGGATAATTCCTGTAGCAAAACAAACAAGTCACGGTCAGGTTGGATGAAAACAAAACAACGCCGGCCCACTAACAACTTTTAAAAATGGGATAAACACATTTTGCCCCAGAGATCACACCTCTCTGCAAAAAGCAGCCCACGGGGTCTGTGACAGCGGCAACACACCCCTGCTGGTGATGAGCTACCTCACTAGAGAGAGTGCATAAGGACTGACCTGCGTCTCTCCTCCCTCCATTTTGTAATCTCCTCCTGTGTGTCTAGCTTGATCCTCTTTGCACCAGGGGCATGGCTCTGGGACAAAAATACAACAACATTTGATTAATTGTGATTAATTGTTTCACAGGCACGGCCGATGTGTGAGGTGTCAGCAACCTCATATCATAGTTTGGCTTCAGCTTTTAACCCCCGGTTTCAGCTGAAGTCGTTGTTTATGAACTCATGAGCCATGTTGTCTATGAAATGTGCTACCCCCCATGGCAGTATACTAAGAGTGTCCAAGAAGCTTAGCCCTCTCTCTTCAACGAAGCGAAAAACATCAACCGCTGCCCAGACGGAACTCCACACATCTATGCACATATTCAAACATTTTTGGTTCAATGTCCCTTTGACTGTTTAGAGAGTGTCTTGAAGGACAGCTTACATTTCTCCAGTGGATGTTCACTATTTTCTCGTGGGCAGTGAATTTGCAGTCAGGAAAGGTGCACTTTAAAAGAGGTGAAAAAAACACCGTTAATTGTCATTAAAATGGAAGAATGACATCATCTCGGACTATGAATTACCTGGGTGTGTTGGGAGATATGTTCACTGTAGTTCTCTTCAGTTTTGAATCCCCGATCACAAGTGTCACAAAAATAGGCGTGCTCTGGCTCCTTCTTAAATTTCTGCTAAGGATTTCAGAAAAATTAGACGTTAGCACGGTGTTGTATTTCTGCTTCGGGGTTGAGATCGGTTCGTAAAAAAATTAAACACCTTTTTTCCGAAGTTATTTGACGATCCGTTGTTGTACCCCCTGCCTCGATTCCATCCACGACTAAAATGTTGCCCTAGTAAAAATAACAATTACGAAAAAGGTTAAACTTTAATGAATGATGGGGCAAAACCCCAATCCCTTATACACTCGCACACTCACTCACCCAGCTTTAACTTGTCTAGCTGCAGTAGTATTGTTTTCCATATCCCCATCATTTCTGACCAAACACTCTATAATAAACCACATCAAACAGTAATCCCACTGAAATCGGCGAGGCAGAATTAATGAAGTAACGTTAATGTATCTGTGTTGGGGCACACACTGCAAACACACTAAAGCCACGGGGAGGATCTGCAGCCTCGCCGGGTAGACAGGCACCCACCACGGTGAGGGCGTCCCGGGCCGTTGTTGAAGTTCCCAGAACCGGGCGGCGGCCCACCTCGCCAGCTGCCATGGTTGCTGATACCGTGGGCCCATGGGTCGGAGGGCGTCTCGTTCCAGTCCCACATGCTTGGATGGAAGCTGCTGGAGCGGGGTGATTGTTGGTTCGGTGGCGGCATCATGAACGAATTTGGAGGAGGACAGCCAAAGTCCGGCGGGGGATACTGTCCGTTTCCATCCATAATGCGCTCATCAACGTGTTATACTCTGTACAAGTATTAATATTTAACGGTGACCTGGGCAATGACTTCAACGTGGTAGCGTGCGAGTCCACATGTGGATGTTTAGATTTTTTCACGCTGGATGCGCAACTTCCGCCGGATGTGGAAGGGCAACGTCAGACATGTTTAAACAAACGATCAGCAGCTGTTTTATTACAAAATGTGTGTTTCAATCAATTTAAAATTATGTGTATAACGTATTGTGGACAAATAACAAACGAACAAAGACATAAAACAAGCGAACAAAGACACAAACACTCAACTCAGTTGAGTGTTTGTGTCCTGGTAGCACTGGCTTGGGTCACAAAATCATCAAGGCAGTTATGTAAAAATGTCCCAATGTTTTAAAGGAAAAATACAATTTGTCTGTTTTTTTTTACTTGTAGGAAATGAATTTAAAAAAAATAGAGATAATAATAGATCCACAAAATAACACATAAATGCACTCTGCTGGAAAAGCTGAGCTCACCCAAGCTCAAAGAATTTAGTGAGAGGAAATTAAATCTGGATGTCGGAAAATAAAGTGTATGTTGTTTATTGGTGCACATAACACATATATTTATTTCTATTTATTTGTACCACTCTACGCTAAGTGAAAACCTGCATTTTCTCGGTCGACGGTAGGTGGCGGTGGACCACACGATGTATAGGATGATATAAGGAGAAGAAGAACTGCCGCGTGTGCGCCACTCGCTCATACAGCGTGGTGAAGTCAGACCGCTCAGGACCTCCGTTCCGAAAGCGCAGTCAAACTCCGCCTAAACCACGTTAAAATAGTCACCACAATGTTGGTGCTATTTGAGACGGCCGCTGGCTATGCCATATTCAAGGTGTGTATTTTCTTATCAATCTTTATTGGGTTGCCGATAACTAATAGGATTCTTCATAGCTTTTCCACGGTGTTGGTTTGGTGGGTTAGCTTTATGGCTAACTAGACATTTTCAGCCGACTGTCTTACAGGTACAGATACTAACATGGTAACTAAAAAATAATCAAATAGCAGGTTGATCTTCAATACTATTCCACCACGATAATCAAGTAGCTATACTTTCTGGACCAGAAGGCTGTCTTGGGAAACGTAGAGTTGCAAGATGCGTGGGCCTGCTTACCACGTGTGCATGGATAGCTAACCAGGCTGCCACATGTGTTTGGTTGCTAATGAAATATCTTCCCGCAACAATGCCAGCGCAATACCTCACGATAGAAAGCAACTAGTGCTGATCTTTTTATTGCTATTTCAACTCTGTGGTCTTCACGTAGGTCCTCGATGAGTCTAAGCTGCAGGAGGTCGACAGTCTCTGGAAGGAGTTCCAGACGCCTGAGAAAGCCAACAAAATGTGAGTGGTGTGCTTTATAGGATTAAATACTTTTTTTCTAATACTCGTTGCAATCAAACCAACGCTTTTCAACACTGATCAAGTCCGTTCTGTCCATAACCAGCGTGAAGTTGACGCACTTTGAGAAGTTCCAGGACACAACAGAGGCCTTGGCAGGTACGGATTCATATGATGTATATTCAACATTTTACGTTGAATTCCACACGTATCCCCGATTTTTAGCTTGTAAATGCTTGTTTTGCATCTCTATTGTCTGATCAGAACGTGAAGCAGATCTGTATTCTTAGTTCAAAATAAAACAATCGTCGTCGATACATATTTTGACCCGCCCACCGTGTGCTTAATGTCTAATATTAATGTCTTAATATTTTATTTCTCCTCACAGCTGCTACGGCCATGGTAGAGGGAAAGATTGGCAAGAGTCTGAAAAAGGTTTTGAAGAAGGTGGTGGCGAAGGAGGCCCACGAGCAGCTGGCCATCAGTGATGTTAAACTAGGGGGCGTCATCAAAGTAAGACACCAAACAAATATATATATATTTTTTAAAGAGGCTCGTTAAATGATGAATAAAGATCTAACCTGCCATGCTCTGCACCTTCTAGCCAGAACCCCTAATGTCACTCCTAATGGGTCGGTACTGAAATGGGCCCCTAGAGGACTATTAGTCACCTGTGCTAGGTGCGCTCCCACTTGTCTTACGTTCCTGTTTAAGATTGGATGCCATTTGGTGCATCCTTTTACGTAACGAGTCTTGCAGTTCCCGGGGTGCATCCATTTTTGGTGCTTTAGCTTTCAGGCGGTTGCAGTTTCCCATCTGACTGTATTCTGGTATCCAGGACAAGCTGAACCTGAGCTGCGTCCATAGCCCTGCCGTGGCTGAGCTGATGAGGGGCATCAGGACCCAGATGGATGGCCTCATCACCGGCCTGCCCCAACGCGAGATCAGTGCCATGTCCCTGGGTCTGGCCCACAGGTACCTATTCCCCCAAAAGAGTTGCACCATCTATTGTTCAGTATAAAATCTATGAACTCTTCCATGTTATTTGAAGGGATTCAGATGTCTGCTGTCTATGATTACACACGCTGCCTGAACATCCTGTTGAATTTCACAGCATCCGTCACTACCGCTGAGACTGCAGATGACCCCTCGACCCCCACAAAGCATTGCTTAAAACTACTCTTCTAATTACTTATCGCATGTCATTTTTCAGTTTGTCCCGTTACAAGTTGAAGTTCAGCCCTGATAAAGTGGACACCATGATCGTTCAGGCCATCTGTAAGTTTCTTCTTTGTTAAAAAAAAAACCCTGGAAAATATTTATTCACTAAACAGTGAATAAATCGTGTGTGTATATGTATATATATATTGACTTCTCTAGTTTTATGTTTAGCATACACTATATTTTGTACCTTGTGGTACGGTTGGGTATTGCATCTCATGGCACATGTATATCACAATTTTTAACAATGCTGTGTACCACCACCATTGTACTTTATTTTTACGATTTATTCTGATTTCTCCATATTTGTTCTGACCAATTTCCTGCAAGTTGCCACTTAGAGAATTTGGCGCCATCTAGTGGAATGAAAAAGCAATAGACAGATGGACAGGCTGGAGTGGAATAACAGGCGGCATGCATCTTTCGCGCACTAGATTTGTATTCCATTACCAGAATGTTTAACTTGTCTGTGCAATAATAGATGGATACAAAGATGATACATTCCACATCAAATTAAAAAACAAATCGATTCTTGGGGCGTGTGGCAATATTATTTCCATGCTGTGTCGTTTGCTAAATCCTCACCTAAAATGGCGCCCCTCCCACCCAGCCCTCCTGGATGACCTGGACAAGGAGCTCAACAATTACATCATGAGGTGCAGAGAGTGGTACGGCTGGCACTTCCCCGAGCTGGGAAAGATCATCACAGACAACCTGGCCTACTGCAAATCGGTCCAGAAAATAGGTACAACCCTGCGCCTACTTTTGTTAAGATGTAGTAATAATAATAATAATGATAATAATAATTATTATACAAAATAAAAAAAAAGGGTAAACTGTGAGCCTGCTAGATGCTCATCCAGAAAGACCCCCCCCCCCCCCCCACAATTAAGCTTTTTAATCTTTCTTTCTCTTTCTGGCAGGGGTCCGCACCAACGTGGCCACCACAGACCTGTCGGAGATCCTCCCGGAGGAGATCGAGGCAGAGGTCAAACTGGCTGCAGAAATTTCCATGGGAACGGAGGTCTCGGAGGAGGACATAACCAACATTCTGCACCTGTGCGAGCAGGTAAGTGGCACATGGGTGGCGTGTTTAGTGTTCGGAACGTGCCGGGGTGTGTACACCGCCGCGGTGATGAGGACTATACCTATTGTTCCCCGAAACAAATGATGTGGGTCTTAAGTCACTATCTCTTCTGAGCGGCCAGGCAATTTTTTTTTTTTTTGTCGTTCTCCTTGAATGCTCATTGGCCGATTATACAGACTGTTGTTTTTACGCATACTTTTTCTTTCTTTTACCTCCACAGGTGATCGAGATCACAGACTACCGCGTGCAGCTGTATGACTACCTGAAAAACCGCATGACTGCCATCGCCCCCAACCTGACGGTGATGGTGGGGGAGCTGGTGGGAGCCCGGCTCATCTCGCACGCAGGTAATCTGTTTTCACCGAGCCTCCCTCCCTGATAAACGCAGTTCCCCTTTTAGCGAGAACAACAGGCGATGACGAAAATGACATCCTGTCGTGTCCTGAATATAACTGATGTTCGTTCACTACCTCTTCTGAGCCTGCGTTCGGTTCCAAGCACTTCATCTCCCCCCCCCCCCCCCCCACCCAAAAAAAAAGCACTGCAGAGGCACCAGGTCAACCCTGGCCAGTGTAATCCCGAAGGCGAAATGTTTTCCAACCGTGGTGTTGAGCTTGTTTCTCCCCTCTGGTGTCCTGCAGGGTCCCTGCTGAACTTGGCCAAGCACCCGGCCTCCACCGTGCAGATCCTGGGGGCGGAGAAGGCGCTGTTCAGGGCCCTGAAGACACGCAAGGACACGCCCAAGTATGGCCTCATCTACCACGCCTCGCTGGTGGGCCAGACCACGGCCAAAAACAAGGGCAAAGTGAGTGGCCTTGGCGTCGCCGCCGTGCCCGTTCAGTTGTGTGGCAGAAATTTGTGGCTTGAGTCCACCATCCACTTTGCTTTCTAACCGCTCCTCTTCCGTGTAGATCTCCAGAATGCTGGCGGCCAAATCGGCGTTGGCCATCCGCTACGATGCGCTTGGGGAAGACACAAACTCAGTGATGGGAATTGAGAACAGGGCCAAGCTGGAGGTCAGACTGCACCATCTGGAGAATAAGGGGGTACGTTGCATCGAAACGTTTATTTTTTTCATTGACCTTAGCAAAGTCGACAAAATGGTTCAAAATCCCTGATTGTTTTTCTTTTTTCTTTCTTTTTTTTAGATTCGGAAGATAAGTGGAACTGGCAAAGCGTTGGCCAGGGCAGACAAATACCAGCACAAGAGGTAACGAATCTGAACACCAACCCAAATTGGCGTGGCCCGTTTGTAGGGTCAGTACACTAAGTTTAAAAACCCTCCCTGTTCTCCCTCCTTCATAGCGACGTGAGAGTCTACGACCCCTCTGCTGACTCGACAATCCCCAGCACCTCCAAGAAGAGGAAGTTTGAGGCGGAGGAGGAGGAGGAGGAAGAAGAGGAGCAAGCGGTCGCGCCGCCCGCTAAGATAAAAAAGACCAAGGAGGAGCCGGCAGCCGAAGGTGGGTTTGGTGACACAAACCCACTCACGCTCTCCAGGGGCCGGTGAGGCGACGGCGTGATGCTAAAGGTCTCTGTTGCTCTGTGTGTCTTCTAGAATTGACACCTGACGCAGAGGAGCCTCCCAAAAAGAAGAAGAAGAAAAAGGATAAGAAGGCTGAGGCTGCAGAGGAGCAGCAGGAGGAGGAAGTAGTTGTACAAACAGAGGAAGTACGTTTGGGTTCCGCTTCTTTTCAAAATAAGATGCCATTAATCTCTGCAACATACTTTACAGCTTATGAATGTAAAATGACTATCTTTTCTGTTTAATTGCCAACCAAACTTACAATGACTATAATACGAAACACTCAAATTTGTCTAATTCTATCCCATGGTTGCTTTAAATCGTTGTTTTTTTGTTATTTCCAGACAACAGAAAAGAAGAAGAAAAAGAAGAAAAAAGTCAAGGAAGATGAATAAAAACAGATCCTGTATATTCTTTAGTTTAATTTTTAAGTCATTTCTACTTGTAAATCCCACATGCAAAACTGTATGACTGACTTGTTGTAGGCCTCAAGAACGGTTGACCACAACATTGATTTTTATTGTGATTATGATCACAATGTATGTATTTCAGTTTAAGAATCAGGCAAAAATACAATTTAATGGCCACCTAAGTTGTTCTACTCCTAATTTACTATTGTGTATATGCTCCTCTGTATCCTGTCATGAATTCAAGCTTTTCCTTTTACTGCAAGCAAAATAAAATCTGATGTAATAAAAACCATCTTTCGTTAACATGACATTGTTTCCTTGGTTCAAACCATATTAAAGTAGCTTTACATGTGCACTATTGTGCTTTCCTATGGGTTGAGATTACCGCCTGCACAATTCTGGCCATGAATTTTAACTTGAATTATACTAGTTTGACTCCAGTACTATATTTTATGAATTACAAATCCTATACGTCATAATATATTTAATAAAAGAACATAGACATAATGTAGGCTTTAATGTAAAAAATGAAGAGGAGAAAGGCTGGCGTCCGTCATGGACTATGTAATATGGGGATCAGGGACTTGCCAGTCTACGAGCGTATTCAGCCAGGCCAAACATGACTAGACGATAACCGATCCGATCTGTTCATCGACCGCTCTGGCTCTCATGTCATGTCTTTCCATCTGAGCCACATGGCGAAAGAAACGATTGCATGGAAGAGGTTGTCGTGAAACAGCAGTTGGTAGTTTAGCCTAGTTAGTATATACAGTCACACCACAAAAATGTCTCAGTTACAAGCGAGATTCTATACAGAGAACAAGAAGTAAGTACTCGTTGTGTTAAGCTGAAAGTAACGATCTGATGTTACCTAGGTAGCTTGGTTGGCGGCGTTTGCATGCCACCACGATGTAGGTGGGTGGAATGCTACTTAGATACACAAGTGTTGTATTGAACGTTACCTATAGGGGTTTATCGATGCCACTTTATTGGGTGCATATATCTATTATGTCCTTATCGCCATGATCCGTTCTTCAGCTTGTACAAGAATGTGTACTTTTACCTTAAGGGCTCCACCGATCAACTTTGTCAAAGCTAACCCAAATCCATGTGTTTCTCTAGGTATGCAGTTGATGACGTCCCGTTCTCCATTCCAGCCAGCTCTGAAGTACTGGACCTCGGAAATGTCATCAACAAGCTCCTCCAAGCAAACAATGGTAAATATTAGGACTTTTACACAATCTAGACCTGTCATTCCCAACCGATCCAGCCTCAGCTGTAACAATTGGGGCTTAATTCCATGGGATAGTAAGCCATTAAAACATGATTTCACATTTAAACAAGTTAATCCATCAAGATTAAAGTTTGGTTTATGCTCTGTCACCCGCTCAAGATGCCAGTTGAGAATCACTTACCTAGTTGGCCACTAAACTTTGGATGCAAAATCATGTGATTTCCCTCTGAATTGTTGTTGCACACAATATAATGTTACAATAAATATTGTTTCTTGTGTTATCATCTCTATCATCCTTTTCAGCATCTCACAAGCAAGTGGACTTTGACTTCCTGGTCAAAGGCCAGTTCCTTCGGTCATCCTTGGCCGTTCACATGGAAGCAGAGAGCATATCGACGGTATGTCCAGCTTCAGGGGGACTGAGACCTGATTGGATGATCACCATGTTTGTCTTTTACCAAGGGCTACTAATCTACATTATGCTCTTTTTATAGTGTTTTGGGATTTTGATGGGACACAATGGAAAATGGGAGTATTGCAAACAGGGGGGTAAGCCATTTGGCTGTGTCTTTGTCACAAGATCTATGGTATGTCTCCCCCCTGCGTGTGTCTCCCCCCTGGGTGTGTCTCCCCCGCGGCTGCCTTCAGGAAGACGTGGTGGAGATCGAGTATGTTGAGCGTATCAGCGCCCCCGAGCCAGAGGAGTGCATGATGCACGATGACTGGATCAGCGCCGTGCACGCCGACTCAGAGTGGTGAGCACCAAACCAGTAGATACAGAGTGGTGAGCACCAAACCAGTAGATACAGAGTGGTGAGCACCAAACCAGTAGATACAGAGTGGTGAGCACCAAACCAGTAGATACAGAGTGGTGAGCACCAAACCAGTAGATACAGAGTGGTTATCAGGTAGAGGTTAGACCTTTGGTTCCCAAACGGTGTGCCGTGGGATTTTGTGACAACCATACATTATTATTGCAATATACAACTACACAAAAATAATTATTTATTAATTTAGTTTATCAGTACTTTGGATGCACTCATTTCATAATACAGAGGCAAACTATATACTTAAAAACAATTCTTTGATTCTTGCCTCATTTTTAAATTTGTGACCTGTCTGGTTTAATGGGTGTGTTGCTGCTTTAATGAAGCCTAATTTGATAAAGTTTCAAGTTAATTTTTTTAATATTTGGTTAATAACTATTTCATGAGTAATATGAGTCTTTGTCACATTTTATCTGGCATTAGTAAATAATTATACACATTTATAGATATTTTACATGATATGAGTGATAACACATGTTATAAAGGCTATTTTGCACAATAGGTGTGCCTTGAGATTTTTACTTGTCCTTTGGTGTGACTTGGGCACAAAAAGTTTTGGAACTACTGGGTTAGACTGTACAGAGACGGGTTGTTAAGGAGCAGTTAGGGGTTAGACAGTACAGAGACAGGTCATTAAGGAGCAGGTAGGGGTTAGACAGTACAGAGACAGGTCATTGAGGAGCAGGTAGGGGTTAGACAGTACAGAGACGGGTCATTAAGGAGCAGGTGGGGTTAGACAGTACAGAGACAGGTCATTAAGGAGCAGGTAGGGGTTAGACTGTACAGAGACAGGTCATTAAGGAGCAGGTAGGGGTTAGACAGTACAGAGACATGTCATTAAGGAGCAGGTAGGGGTTAGACAGTACAGAGACAGGTCATTAAGGAGGAGGTAGGGGTTAGACAGTACAGAGACACGTCGTTAAGGAGCAGGTAGGTGTTAGACAGTACAGAGACAGGTCATTAAGGAGCAGGTAGGGGTTAGACAGTACAGAGACAGGTCATTAAGGAGCAGGTAGGGGTTAGACAGTACAGAGACAGGTCATTAAGGAGCAGGTAGGGGTTAGACAGTACAGAGACAGGTCATTAAGGAGGAGGTAGGGGTTAGACAGTACAGAGACAGGTCGTTAAGGAGCAGGTAGGTGTTAGACAGTACAGAGACAGGTCATTAAGGAGCAGGTAGGGGTTAGACAGTACAGAGACAGGTCATTAAGGAGCAGGTAGGGGTTAGACAGTACAGAGACAGGTCATTAAGGAGTAGGTAGGGGTTAGACAGTACAGAGACAGGTCGTTAAGGAGTAGGTAGGGGTTAAACCAGGGGTTCTCAAATGTTTTCACACCAAGGACCACTTTATCATAAGAAAAAAATCACGGACCACCTAACCAGCGGGCCGATTTCCCACTCCCACCCTAAAAAAACCCAGAATTCAATAAAACTCTACTCTTAGGCTTATTTAGGCTACATTTGATTCACTTTTAATTTAGAAAACAATTGTCTGTAGTCGTAACTTAGCTTTGGAACGCAGATGAAGGTTATTATTTATTATTAATGACCACACAGCCAGGCTGGTGGAATTTGGTCTCTGCATTTGACCCATCCTATTGTACATAGAGTGGGCTGCTATGATCAGCGCCCGGGGAGCAAGTTGGGGTTCAGGGTTCAGTGCCTTGCTCAAGGAGACTTCGACATGCAGACAGTTTTTGGAAGTGGGGATCAAGGGGATGGAACCGCCGACCCTACAGTTAGTGGATGACCCACTCTGTCCACCCGCTTTACCCACTGAGCTGCTGCCGCCCCAAAGTTGATTTGAGAAACACTGATATAAATTTATGCCCATCCGGTCTACATGTGTTTTGTAGATCTGGAGAAGGCGTATGACCGGGTTCCCCGGGAGATATTGTGGGAGGTGCTACGGGAGTATGGAGTGAGGCGGGCACTTCTCAGGGCCATCCAATCTCTGTACACCCAAAGCGAGAGTTGTGTCCGGGTTCTCGGCAGTAAGTCGGACTCGTTTCCGGTGGGGGTTGGCCTCCGCCAGGGCTGCGCCTTGTCACCAATCTTATTTGTGGTTTTCATGGACAGGATATCGAGGCGTAGTCGGGGGGAGGAGAGGTTGCAGGTCGGTGGGCTAGGGATCTCATCGCTGCTTTTTGCAGATGATGTGGTCCTGATGGCATCATCGGCCTGTGACCTTCAGCACTCACTGGATCGGTTCGCAGCCGAGTGTGAAGCGGTTGGAATGAGGATCAGCACCTCTAAATCTGAGGCCATGGCTCTCAGCAGGAAACCGGTGGATTGCCTACTCCGGGTAGGGAATGAGTCCTTACCCCAAGTGAAGGAGTTCAAGTACCTCGGGGTCTTGTTCACGAGTGAGGGGAGGATGGAGCAGGAGATGGGCCGGAGAATCGGAGCAGCGGGGGCGGTTTTGCATTCGCTCTACCGCACCATTGTGACGAAGAGGGAGCTGAGCCAAAAGGCGAAGCTCTCGATCTTCCAGTCTATCTTTGTTCCTACTCTCACCTATGGTCATGAAGGTTGGGTCATGACCGAAAGAACGAGATCGCGGGTACAAGCGGCCGAAATGGGTTTTCTCAGGAGGGTGGCGGGCGTCTCCCTTAGAGATAGGGTGAGGAGCTCAGTCATCCGGGAGAGACTCGGAGTAGAGCCGCTGCTCCTTTGCGTGGAAAGGAGCCAGTTGAGGTGGTTCGGGCATCTGATAAGGATGCCCCCCGGGCGCCTCCCTATGGAGGTGTTCCGGGCACAACCAGCTGGGAAGAGACCACGGGGAAGACCCAGGACGAGGTGGAGAGATTATATCTCCACACTGGCCTGGGAACGCCTCGGGATCCCCCAGTCAGAGCTGGCTGATGTGGCCCGGGAAAGGGAAGTGTGGGGTTCCTTGCTCGAGCTGTTGCCCCCGCGACCCGACCCCGGATAAGCGGTAGAAAGTGAGTGAGTGAGTGAGTGAGTGATATAAATTTGACTTTTTTGTCATCCCCTCAGGGACCACTGTGGGGCGCTAGCAGACCACACTTTGAGTATCACTGGGTTAGACAGTACAGAGACGGGTTGTTAAGGAGCAGGTTAGACAGTACAGAGACGGGTCGTTAAGGAGCAGGTAGGGGTTAGACAGTATAGAGACGGGTCATTAAGGAGTAGGTAGGGGTTAGACAGTACAGAGACAGGTCGTTAAGGAGCAGGTAAGGGTTAGACAGTACAGATAAAGGTCGTTAAGGAGCAGGTAGGGGTTAGAGAGTGAATACAGTAACAGGTCATTAAGGAGCAGGTGGAGCTTACTCAAAGTGTGATGAGGACACTGAGGATCAAACCCAGATCCTTTGGCTTGAAGCCCCAGTTCCCTAGCAACCACACACTATCGACCCCCTGTTCAGTAGTGGAATAGACAAAACAGGGAGGTGAACCCATCCTTCCCCTCCCTTGCAGGATCCTGACCGGCTCTTACGACAAGACAGCCCGGATCTGGTCGCCGGAGGGCAAGGCCGTGATGACGGTCGCTGGGCACACGGATGTGGTGAAAGACGTGGCCTGGGTCAAGAGGGGTGAGCTCCAAGCCCTTGATGGAACGTATGGTGGCATTGTCGCCTAAGTGATGGGCAACAAGAACTGTAAATGTAAACCGACCATATAGTACCATAGGGTCTGACCAAGTTGTCATTGGTCAGACTATTGCTGGTGTTACTTTCTTAAGGAGACAAGCACTTCTTAACCCATTATTTTGTGTATGTTAAAATAGCATTAATTATGAATGAATAATATTCAGGGCTCCGTATTTTCTGTTTTAACAGTCTTATAGACTGAGACTTGTAAAACAGGAGGTCAAAACACCCCAGTTTTCACAGCTTTGATCTCGCTGAACTTCAGGAAGGCCGCTTGTCTAAGTTGAACTTAGTGAACATTTACTCAACTACTGTGGCCTTAAAGCCGACCCAATAGGTTGTCACTAAAATAAATGTAAACGTTAGTAAAAACAACGACTCCACACTACTACTGTGCTGTGTGCGTTGTACCTTCCTCAAAGCCTGAGGCGCCGTAAAGCTTCGGTTAGCCGCGCTGTCGCCATCACGCGAGTGTGAGGTGATCGGTCCCCCCGCTTTGCCACATTGCCAGGAGGGAGAACACACTCCGCCGATCAGATCACCTCGAACAAACAGAGAGCGAATAATTTCCTGACGCTAAACGCACACACCCCGACGACCCTTGCGCGCCACGCCGTTAGAAGTGAGTAACGGATATCCGTTGTCCATCTCGCTTTCGTCGTCTTCCTCTCTACATGACCTCATGGCGACCAGAGGGTCTGACGTCCTGGCTGCTGACTGCCTCTCTGGACCAGACGGTGCTGCTGTGGGAGTGGAACTCTGAGAGGAACAAGGTCAAGGCCTGCCACTGTTGCCGCGGTCACGCTGGGAGCGTGGACACTCTCGCCGTCGACCCCACCGCCTCCAAGGTACCCCCTCCACCAATGAGATGCTGGCAGGGGTTTTTTTTTATTTTATTTTTTTAATTCATTTTGGATTTGGATTTGGTACCTCCTCATCCTGACCGCCACCAGCGGTCCGTTTCATACATGGACATTTTCCCCCTCTCTCTGAATGGCTTAAAGTCTATTTACGTTCAATAAACCGTCTGGGTTGCTTGTGTTTCAGTTCTGCAGCGGCTCCTGGGACAAGATGTTGAAGATTTGGTCAGCCAGTATGTGTGCACAGAACCACATCACCACCGCAATATACAGAACCACATCACCACCTGAATATACAGAACCACATCACCACCTGAATATACAGAACCACATCACCACCGCAATATACAGAACCACATCACCACCTGAATATACAGAACCACATCACCACCTGAATATACAGAACCACATCACCACCTGAATATACAGAACCACATCACCACCTGAATATACAGAACCACATCACCACCTGAATATACAGAACCACATCACCACCTGAATATACAGAACCACATCACCACCTGAATATATAGAACCACATCACCAGCTGAATATACAGAACCACATCACCACCTGACTATACAGAACCACATCACCACCTGAATATACAAAACCACATCACCACCTGAATATACAAAACCACATCACCACCTGAATATACAGAACCACATCACCACCTGAATATACAGAACCACATCACCACCTGACTACACACCACATCACAACCTTAATATACAGAATCACATACAGAACCACATCACCACCTTAATATACAGAACCACTGTCATCACAATACACGTCTTTCTGACGGACCTCTGACTTCTGTCCGGTACGTGTCTGTAGTCCCCACAACGGAGGAGGATGAGCTGCCGGGCCCTGCCAACAGACCCCGGAAGAAACAGAAGACGGAGCAACTGGGTCTCACCAGGGTGAGTCCCCAACCTCTTACCTCCTTACCTCCTTCCTCTCCCCCACCTTTTACCACAGTGGTGGGACATTAAATCTGACATTGAAAACATACGTTTGGGAACACTCTGGCGGGGACTTTTAATTTGAAAACACAGAACCAGCTTGGCTCCCCTGCGCCTGAATGTGTCGTAAACGAACGCCATGTCATATAACACTATAGTGAGTGAGCACACACACACACACTAGAGTGCAGATCAGGCGGAAAGCTTTTTTTGTGTCGTCCCAAGCACGACAGGCATGAAGCTTTTTTCATACTACATTTCATACTACATACTACATGACACATTTACGTCTGTGTTTATGAAAGCCCGCCTTTATTAAGCAACTGCAAGGCATTTAGAAATGTCAACAAACAGATGAGCGCAACATGGACGGGTCAACGCGCGGTAAAAAATTTCAAACCGTGCTGATGTGACCGACCCGAACCCGAGCATCATTTCTAAATATTTGTCCGAACCCGAACCCGGGCCCGTCGGGGTACCGTCGGGCTTGGGGTCGGTACTATCCATCCTCCTCTCAACACACTCGCTCACAATGCATGACCTGAGCACCTGTGCGCTCGATGACATCATGACACCCCCCCCCCCCAGACGCCGCTGATGACGCTGGCGGGCCACACCGAGGCGGTGTCGTCCGTGCTGTGGACCGACGCGGACGAGCTGTGCAGCGCGTCATGGGACCACACCATCCGCCTGTGGGACGCCGAGACGGGCGAGCAGAAGACCACGCTGGTGAGGGGGTCGATGCACGCTTAAAACACACGTGGTGCCTCAGCACGCACGCACACACACACGCACGCACACACGGCCGACATGCATGCGTGCACACAGCGCACATGTATACAACACGTGTACGCGAGCGCACACACACACACACACACAGACACAGACACATGCACACACACACACACGCACACGCACACGCACACACAATAGACACACACAGACACATGCACACATACACACACGCACACACAATACACACAGCGCACATGTATACAACACGTGTACGCGAGCACACACACACACACACACACACAATACACAATACACACAGCGCACATGTATACAACACGTGTACGCGAGCACACACACACACACACACAATACACACAGCGCACATGTATACAACACATGTACGCGAGCGCGCACACACACACACACACACACACACAATACGCAAACGCCAATGCAAATAAATACACCCACCATGCATCAGCCGTACTGTTGACGGTGCAGCTACAGAAACACCTTTCCTTCGCAGCAATGCGTACACTCCAAGCCAAACCAAAAGCCCACCTTAGTGTGAGTAAATAACCCGCCGTGACCCCTGAGGCATGCAGAGGAGCAGTCTCAACGCTGACAGTGCTTTCTTTTCCTCAGACGGGCAGCAAGGTGTTCAACTGCATCTCCTACTCTCCACTCTGCCAGCGGCTGGCATCCGGCAGCACCGACCGCCATATCCGACTCTGGGACCCGCGCACCAAAGGTCATCCACCATCCTCCCCATCCACCCCCCCCCCCCCCCCTCATCCACCACCCCACCCCACCACGCTGGCAACAACAAACAAGCATTACCAAAACATTAGTCACTATGACATCGACGTGAGGAGTGCAAGGTGATGCAAGTCAAGGCTATCTGTCTCGATTTGTCTTGCCTTTATTTTTATTCTTTCAGGATTCTGTTAATTGGATGCAAAACCAGACAAAATAATATCAAATCGGCACACGCGGGAGCATTTTACCCTCCCGAAACTCACGGTTGCGTTACAGATGTGGTCAAATCAAACGACAACATTACAAAAATATGCAGGCATTTGAAATGGCGACGAACAAGGACACATGAACCTCCATCATCATTCACGGTGCTTTTTAAACCTGTCCTCCAATTGAAACATTAAGACGTTCTCCTCATTCCTCCTTCCCTCAGACGGTTCATTGGTTCTGCTCTCCCTGACCTCCCACACGGGCTGGGTCACAGCAGTGAAGTGGGCGCCCTCCCATGAGCACCAGCTAATGTCGGGGTCCCTGGACAACGTGGTCAAACTGTGGGACACCAGGAGGTGAGGGGTCCCCCTCCTCACTGCACACCACAGCTGGGCGGCTCTACTGAGCTCAATGCTGTGGCTCTGTTCTGCTTATAACATACAGTTCATAGTGTGTGTGTGGATGGAGATGTGGTGCCCTTCCACGAGGTACAACATCCACGACTTGCGATTTTCAGCGGTGCAGTGTTCCTCACCCCTTCCTCTCTGTACTGTTTCCAAACCCCCTGCCCACCCCTTTTAAAGCGAGGGTTACACTTTACATGAGATTTCTCTACACTGCTGCGGAGTTGGGGCAGTTAACCCCTGTAGCCTCAGAGCTAGCATCTACGAGACACTGCTTTTACAGCACATTTCGAACAAATGAATGTAATATATTGTACCTTTCATCGTCACACACCTTTCGTTTGACTATTAGTTACATTTTTTTTTATGTCAAATGCTGTTTTTTCAGTGTATTGGACAACAATTCCATATTCTGTATGAATTGGAGGGGGGGGGGGGTACTCCACAGTACACAGGGTTTGAATCCCAGTAAGCAAGATGCCCAAACCCCAACCTACATGCTGCCGACTTTAATCTAAAAAAACAAGTTGCTGTGGAGAACGGCGTTGGCTGAGTGCTGGTAAAGTGCTCCGCCGCTCGTGGCCCCTGAGTGAGTCACAGCTGTGCACCACTTAATTGGAACTGTGTCTTTTAGCTGCAAAGCGCCGCTGTACGACCTGGCAGCGCACGAGGACAAGGTGTTCTGCCTGGACTGGACTGAGAGCGGGGTAGGATGGTTTCCACGGCAACACAGCACACGCCACTTATTATATTCAGAACCTCAGCTTGAAATCAAGGCAACGACAGGAGAATGGCTGCATTGAAGAGCCTCTCCTCTGACCTTGTTTTTTTTTTTTTGGCTCAGCGCTTCAGCGCATAGTCTCGCTTCTACAGATTAGTGACAACATAATGGATGCAGAATTACAATACATAGCACAATACATGTACGATACATACATACAGACAGACAGACAGACAATGCAAAGCAACTGCTATAACAAAATAAATAAAGACTAATTGATTCAGAGAAAGTTATTCATAAAATAAAGCATATTTTTTTACGTGTTATGCAAAAGTTTGAAAATACACAGTTTGAAAAAAATGTAATGTTTTTGTTTTTACTTAGTTGATGCTGAGTGGTGGAGCAGACAACAAGTTGTACACATACAAGTATTCCCCCTTCAAGATGGACGCTGGAGCATAGCACCGCCTCAACTGTGATAGCCCACAACCAGAAGAGAACAAATGGATTTACTACATATGGACATTTACAAATTCAGAGCCAGCAAGTTGGAATATATATTCTGTAAAATGTCTTGTCTAATATGCATGCTGTTTCCCAGTGAATTGGTGTTTTCTGACACTATCTTTGTATTTCTTTTGAGGTCTGTTTTAAGATGAAATCATAAATGAAATTTGTCTCCAATATTGTCTGTCTTGCATTCTTACTGGATTTCACTGTAGTATGTGTCATTTTAGAGGCATCTAATGAGGATACACACATTGCTACTAAAATGCCACCTGGTTTTATGTCTTGCCAAATTAAAAATGTAATAACCATAACCATTTCCTGAAGAGTCTTTCAAAGTGCCCGATATCATGCAGAAAAATTGTTTCCTTTAAGAACCTGTTTCACCTGAAGCGTGATGACAGCAACAGCGCCTCCACGTGACGGAGTGGTGGTGCGCCTTCTTGTCATATCCGGTTTCTCTGACTCAGATGATGACGACGGTGGGGTATAAGATGAGGCTAGCCGTCATGCACAGATGTCCTGACTTCAATTCAAACTAAAAGCAAGGTGAACCCAGATGCTGTTTTCCCGTGAGTTGTGACCAGGTGTTTACCATCGGAGTCGATCTCGGCGACAGGTAAGAGTGATAGTCCCGGCTTGAAGTAGCGCTTCTCTAACGCTCTGCGGGCCGACCTAGCGTTAGCACAGTCTCACCGTCTGCTTTATGGATTGTGGTATAACTGCGATATTATATCACGTTGAGTTGTGCACTGTTTGTGTGGAGCGGTATAGCTCTGGAGTGGACTTTGAGGCGTGTGCGAGACGTTGTAGACAACTGTCTTACTGACCAGGTGGTGTAACTAAACACCTGCTGCCAGACAGTGAGACAGCTGTTTGCAGGTTTGGTGCTGTTCTGTTCTTCCTCCATGACTTCAGCATCTGAACTTGTATGCCCAACAGTGACATATCCACTAGTTGTTCGTGTCTGCATGCAGACTCGCGATAGGGAACAGCTGTCAGTGTTTTCTATGGCTGGTCCAGTTTCACCTGATGCATATTGTAAGTGTAACATTACTGCAAAGTTTGCAGGTGATTAGTGTGTGATGCAGGCGACGTGAGTCATTCAAGAGTGAGCGTGAACGTGTGATGTGGACGTGTTGTAACAAAACCACCTGTGTGCTGTGTTTACAGAATTGAACACTGCTTCGAGCAACATGATGGAGGGGTAAGTATAAAATGCATTGTCCGTTCAATTGCTAAGCTAATGCCATGTTTGATCATTCAAAAGTCCAGTTAGACGACAGCGTCACAACTTTTCGATAATCCGTTCTCTTTAGAGGGCTCCCTTTTTCAGTGTTCGGGAGGTCTTTGAAAGAAAGGATTTTCCAAAAGTTTTTTTTCAACAGCCACTGTGGAGCAAAAGAAAACGACTGTCTTTGTCATAAATAATATTTTAGACTTAGCCTATATTAGTATTTGTTATCTTACAAATATTTTTGGTCCATTTTTGCATTCATTGCTTTTGTGATAGCAAAAGGATCCTTGTCATTTTTTTCTGTCCAGAACATGTTTAGTTAAACAAACCATTTGAGGCATTGGCTTCTGACATTTACACAGGGCTGTTTGAACTTCTGTTGTAGTACAATACATATTACAACAATACACATTAAAGAAGTTGCCAATGGCCACATTTTGTGGACGTAAAATTAGAATAGAATACGTTTGATTAACAATATTGGTGACAGTTGAAAGTAAAAATACCCGACAATCTATACTATATTTTTCTATGTCTGATATGCTTCAATCACCATGGAGATACATAATTTAATATAGTCTGCTAGACAATACAGTACACAGTGAGTGTACTGTGCAAATTAATTTCTTTAGATTTGAGAAGAATGAAACGTGAAGCTACCAGGAACCCAATATCCTCCAGTGACGTCTTATCCCAGAAATGCAATTTACCTGAAGTGGCCAGAAGTACAAAATGTTCAGTGCTCAGGCCATCCTTGAAATTATTTCAATTTGCCATAACCCGACCGACCATGTCAATTTAGGACTAATCCAGGGGGGGGGCTGTAGCACCCCCAAGCCCCCCCTGTCACCGCCCCTGCTGCGGCTGCAGTAAACGGTCACCGTTCAGTTATACCGGTTCAGGCACCGTAGCAATAGATTTAAAAAATGCATTGAAATATCTTGACACCACTATAACGTGACACAAAGTTCTGAAAGACCCGTGCCCTGATCTGTACCCATCCCTTCTCCCCTCAAGTCTTACAGTGTGACCGTGTCGACTGATGTCAAGGAGACCACTAAACTTTTACGGGTTGGAGACCCCGTCAGTGACGTCACGATATGCACATTTGTTTAAATTCGTACCGACGTATTCACCATGACCAAAATTGTACTTTTTTCTAAACTTGAAAAATGTATATATATATTCTTACCGACCCTTTTGTTTTATTTTTTGGTTGTTACTGCAAACATAAATATTTTTAAGGATGGCCTCAGAGGGGGGCAGCCACGGGGGGCAGGCGCGGCCCACTGGTTAGGGCTTCGGACTTGCAACCGGAGGGTTGCCGGCTCAAACCCTGACCAGTACGAACGGCTGAAGTGCCCTTGAGCAAGGCACCTAACCCTCACTGCTCCCCGAGCGCCGCTGTTGCAGGCAGCTCACTGCATCGGGTTTAAGTGTGTGCCTCACCTCACTGTGTGCCTCACCATCACTGTGTTCTGAGTGTTTCACTAATTCACGATTGGGTTAAATGCAGAGACAGAGAAAAAGAGTAATAGTAAAGTTAAAAAAAAAAACAAAGAGGCATGGCCATGGTAAGGAAGGCTGAAATCCAACCACCATTAAACAAGACCTATAAATTGATCAATCAAACAACAATCCATACTATATTTTTCTATATCTAATATGCTTCAATCACCATGAAAATACATAATTTAATATAGTCTGCTAGTCAATACAGTACACAGTGTACTGTGCAAATTAATTTCTTTAGAATCTTTAGAATCAAACGTGCAGCTACCAGGAACCCAAAATCCTCCAGTGACATCTTATCCCAGAAATGCAATTTACCTGAAGTGGCCAGAGGTACAAAATGTTCAGAGCTCAGGCCATCCTTGAAATTATTTTGATTTGCCATAACCCGACCGACCATTTCAATTGAGGACCTACCCAAATATTTATTTGTTTTCCCTTTTAGTCCGACCAATTTGCCGGTTTTAAACTTGTGTGGAAGTTGATGTCAGCCAGTGTAGTAAAAATTCTCAGACCTAAAAATGGGCCCATGGGCCAACCCATGGTTGGGGATTCATTGTTGCCTAACCACCATAACTGTGACTACAAACATGGCTGACCCCTCTGTGCTGCTGCCTCCAGGTTGGCGAGTGACATGCTGGACAGCTCAGTGGTGGCGCGCATGCAGAAGAAGTTCTGGAAGACCAAGCAGGTGCTCATCAAGGCCACTGGCAAGAAGGAGGACGAGTATGTGGTGGCCTCGGACGCAGACCTGGACGCCAAGCTGGAGGTGAGCACGTTCATGTAGCATGCTGTTGACCCTCCGCGGGGGCCTGCCCTATGGGACCATGAATGCAGAAGGATATGTTAATGCTGCCCACGCTGCTGTGCCACTACAGTCAGTACGTTTACATGCAGCAAGAAATTCGAATTTCTGATCGGATCAGATAATGACATGCGTAAGACCGGATCACTTGTCCGAGTATACATGCCGTTCAGGGAATCGGATTAACAGCCGGAGCGTGGCTGACTCCGGACGCGTATTTACGAATCCTACTATGGCCACGCCAAGTCCCGCCCTATGCCTACGCCTGATTGGCTGAGCTCGATGAGTGCCGCGTACGCTGTGTGGCGCTCTGCGCATGTGCAGAATGGCGATGCGTATGCGCAGAATGCAAAATCCGATTCAGATCCGATTGCTGAGTATACATGCCGTTAAAAGTCCGACTATGATCGAATTATCCAGTTGTAGTTATCCGATTTTAGATGTCCGAAATAGGTCCGAAGTAGGTCCGAAGTAGGTCGGATTAAGGTGTTTACATGCACTTAAAAAGTCCAAACGATGTCTTATACGATTAGAAATTCGAATTTCTTGCTGCATGTAAACGTACTGAGTGATGAGCAAGATAGTAGGCTAATGCCGCGCGCTCACGCGGGTCCTTGGTTCCCTATGGAAAACTGCGACACAAATACCAGAGCGGATACTTTCACCCGCTGTGTGGCGTGATCTCTGTGTAGAGAAAGATAACTATGGGGATGCGTTCTACATCAGCAGTTCCCAATTTTGGACTTTAGGTGGTCCCACTGAAGTGTCATCAAGGCATTTTGGGGACCACCTCATATGCAAATGTTTAAAAAAAATAGATGAATAGGCTGAGCAATGAGTGCCAGTGCCCCTGTGTGAAGGCCAGTATGGCCAAGGAAAAACAGTGGAAAGAAAAGGTCTGCAGTGCTGCTTATGCTCCCAGTGGGTTTATTTATCAAACTCAAATTAACACAAAATAACAATGGAAAACTAATGAAGAAATACACTAATTTGACACCGTTTTTTTATTTTTTTTAATTAATAATTATTAATAATACATATCATACTTCTTTCTCACTAAGCCGTCTGTAGATGTAAATAGCCCACAGATAAGTATCACAGGTTCAGTAATCAGTACAAAATTGAGCAGGGACCCATTAGGACCTCATACATACCCCAGATGTCTTTTCACTTCAGGCTTGGTGAATCTTAGCGGTCCAATTGAAACTCCGGAGAATTTAGAACAGGCCTCGTGATGCTATTGTATGAAACAGGATGTCTACTCACTGGCAGGAGAACACAGTGGCTCCAGTCGGGGACCCCTTGTGAGTGTTTCAGTGCTAGAGGGTGGCGGACTAAAGGCCTGTTGTTCGCTTTGAAAAGGCCTATTCTTCTTACCTGGACACACACAGACACAGACACAGACACAGACACACACACAAACACACACACACACACACAGAACACACACACACACACACACACACACACACACACACACACACACACACACACACACTCCATCCCATCCCCTGGGATGCACACAGTTGAGAAAAACAATGAATGAAGCATCACATGTACTTATTGTAAGTGGCTTTGGATAAAAGCATCTGCTGAATGCCCAAAATGCAATTTAATGTAAATGTAAAGCGAGGGAGAAATGTCAAAACACATCACCAATACCGCATGCCTAGCCAAACCATGCATGTAGTTGCGAGGATGTTCAACCCCCAGACGAAAGGTTCTCGGTTTGATTCCCCGCCATGTCCGCAGACTAAACCTGCAGACGTCCTATAGTGCGAGATGAGCCCAGATGAGTTGGACATGCATTGTGGGCCAAAGGCACTGAGTGACCAGAGGGTGAGACAGGGGTTGAGTGTGTTGATCGAGAATGAGCTTCCTGATGCAGAACAATAAATGCTGGTGGCGACGAGTGGCAGAGCCGCCAAACACGATTTACCTGGGCTTTTATTTTGTTAAAATGTTTTTAATCAAATATTCCTCCTGGCGTTCATCCTCTAAAAGGGACGTCCTGCCTGTCTTTGGTGTTTATGGCACACCAAAGGTTGGCTGGCGTCTCGTGTTGGTGCACTGGTTAACTGGTTAACCATTTGCCATGACATCATGACGTTACCTGGTTTCAGGTCCCCATCTGGCGGGCCCTCAAGGGACGTTGTCTCAGAGGACAGACTTTTTGAAGCGTAGTATACAGCAGACAGAAGTATACAGCAGACAGAAGTATACAGCGCTATGCAGCTTCACAGCATAATAGGGCTGCAAGGTATTTGTTTTTGTAGTCGATTAAACTAACAATGATTATTTTGATTAATCATTCAGTCTCGAAAACGTCATCAATATAGCAAATGCCATCAAGTCCAAAGTGATGTTGTACATTTGCTTGCTTTTTCTGACAAGCAGCCAAGATAGCCTTAAGTATTCATTAATAATAGAATTAATAGAATTTCGGAAGCATACACACACACACACACACACACGATAACACCATAGACATGGTCTTATTGACTAATCAGTCACCTATTGCTCCTAACCTCCTACCTGATGTTCCTTACCTCCTAACTGATGTTCCTGAAGTCCTACCTAATGTTCCTTGCCTCCTACCTGATATTGCTGACCTGCTATCTTCTAGCTTGAAACATTTTCTATCCGTTGACTAATTGATTAATTGACTGCTGCGGCCCTTATCCCTATCACTCATAGCTAATGTGTTTAAAGATTATGGAGCGCAGACTCTTTACGTGTGCTCTCTTTACTGTGGGTTCTGCTCTCTCCAGTTCTTCCGCTCAGTCCAGTCCACTTGCACAGAGCTCCTCAAGTTGATCCAGCGCTACCAGTGCCGCATCTCCAGTAAGTAGCACCGCAACACCTTCAGCCAATCAGAGTAGACCCAGAGTGGAGCCCACGTCGTGGTCTCACTCAGCCAATCAAAAGTACTGTTTTGTGTCGGTTCTCACTGAACTTTTACGTCTTCTCCAAGTATTGTCTGTTTGCTGTTTTTGTAGCATTTCTACAGCAAAGTGTTCCGTTATCTTCAATGCCCGTGAAAACCCAGCCTAGCACAGTGCTTGGTCTTATTTTCACACAAAGCTACTTCTTGATTACATTCCATTGATCTCCATCGCTGTCTGTCTATCTGTCCGTGTCCGTGTGTCCGTCCGTGTCCGTGTCCGTCTGTGTCCGTGTGTCCAGATCTGTCCCAGGAGGAGAATGAACTGGGGCTGTTCCTGAGGTTCCAGGGGGAACATGACCACACCAGAGCTGGCAACATGATGGACGCGACCAGCAAGGCCCTGTGTGCCTCTGCCAAGAACCGGTAGGCCATAACCACGCACGCGCATCATGCCTACCGACGGGGCGGGGCATCTGTTCGCGTTGACACGACGCCCGTTCTGTCCCTCCTCCCCTTATGTTTTGCTCCTCTCTCTGTCTGTGTCTCTGTCCCTCCTCTCTCACGCTCCTCTATCTTAGCCTCTCTCTCTCTCTGCCTCCCCCTTCTCTCCCCCTCTGTCTCCGCGCCTCTCTCTTTCCCCTTTTCCTTTACCTTTCTTTCTTTCTTTCTTTCTTTCTTTCCTTCTCCCCTCCTGTTGTGAGATATCTTTGGCTTGGGTTTTGATATATTAATGTACATGAATTATACATTAATGCGGTCTACTATTGCATAAAGATCTAAAGAACACATTTTCAATGTTGCCAAAATTGATAAATTGATAGACAGACAGACAGACAAGACTTTATTGATTCCCCATGGGGGAAATTGACATGCTGCAGCAGCATAGAGTATAAACATCTGAACAGTGCATTTACACGCAATTGGTGTTAGTTTGAGACTTCACGACTAGAGACTAAAATACATTGTAAAGCCCAAACTACTAACATGAAGCATTTCTGCACATTGTGCTGAGAGATCCATGACCCTCCCCCTCCCCTCCCCCTCCTCTCCCCCCCCCCCCCCCCCCCCTCAGGCTGGCCCTGGGGCCTCCTCTGCAGCGGCTGCAGCAGGAGGTGGAGACGTTCCGGCTGCGGGCCATCGCCGACACGCTGCTGACCGTGGAGCGCATGGAGCGGGCGCGCACCGAGTACCGCGGCGCTCTGCTCTGGATGAAGGACACCTCCCAGGAGCTGGACCCCGACACCTACAAGCAGATGGAGAAGTTCAGGAAGGTGGGCGGGGCCAGGGGGGGTGGGGTCAGGGGCGGGGGTGGGGGCTGGGGTCAGGGGCGGGGTCGGGGGGTTGGGGGTGGGGTCAGGGGCGCGGGGGCGGGGGCGGGGCGTGGCATCCCATATGTAGATCCCCCGATCTCCCCCCCCCCCGGCTAATGTTTACAACCAAGATTAGAACCAAGATGGCCGCTTGCTGAATACTTTTGATTATACTATATTATATATATATATATATATGTATATATATATTATATTATTATGAGTCATACGGTATTCCAATAGGTGTCATGAAGCCCTATACCCTACTTCACATGTGTCAAACTCATCATTCCACATCATTCGATGTGGGCCGCGAGAGCATAAAAGGAATATGCTGCTTCACAGCGCACCGTACAGCGACCGTGGACTACATCTCCCACAATGCATTTAGATTTTGTGATCCGCAAAATCCTGCCGCTTGAATGCAGTGGTTCCAGTGTTGCCATATATTTTTACATTTATATAAATGCGTGTACACTAGTTGTGCACTTCAATAAATAATAATCAAATGCAGAGACAATTACTTAACAATATGTTATGGAGTAGTTCTAGTACTGCATATATAGTCTTATGGTTACAACCGGCCCTTTGAGGACAACCATAATGCTGTTCTGGCCTGGGGTGAAAACGAGTTTGACACCCCTGGCCTACTTGCTACTTGATTACCTGTATCTGCCTTTCTGATCTAAGTCAATCTGGATTAAAGCCACTTAGCCGATAAATTACCCTTTTTAGACGCTTAATCCAAAATGTCTTCCAGGTGAGGCTGAGGACATTCAGGCATACAATCAAATATATAATATATATACACAAATATGTAATATATATTCAGACGTCTTAATGTTATTACAGACATTGTTATGTTGCTGTCTGGGGGGAGGGGGGAGTCGTGTTTCTATGTTTTCTTTTAGGAACAGGACTTAGAATCAACATCTTTAAGTGTGTGTGTGTGTGTGTGTGTGTGTGTGTGTGTGTGTGTGTGTGTGTGTGTGTGTGTGTGTGTGTGTGTGTGTGTGTGTGTGTGTGTGTGTGTGTGTGTGTGTGTGTGTGTGTGTGTGTGTGTGTGTGTGTGTGTGTGTGTGTGTGTGTGTGTGCGCGCGCGCGCGTGCAGATACAGTCCCAGGTTCGATGCACCAAGAGCCAGTTTGACAAGCTGAAGAATGACGTGTGTCAGAAGGTGGACATGCTGGGGGCTAGTCGCTGCAACATGTTGTCCCATTCACTCTGCATCTACCAGGTGTGTGTGTGTGTGTGCAGAGTATTTCCTACTCACTTTCCTACACAGTATTACTCGTACAATACCAGTACTACCATGAGTATTTGCACAACTAGGTGTATTTATTATCATTATTTATTGCTATTATTATTTATTACAGGGTATTAGTTCTACGGCATATACTCTGCATTCATTAATACACAGGACAAGATGTTACTATCCCTTGTGCCGTCATCCAAGGTAAACACATATAGAAGGCCAGCTCAGATAAGACCAAATACAAAATAAAACCACAGCAGCCATCAGGCAGCACCATTCACCCATTACCTAGCCTAGCCAATAGAGGTATGTGGCACATCATTGGGGTTATCAAGTGGGCACCTTCCTTCACCTGGTGTTTCGTTAGGTTAGGCCCATGAAACCTCAAGAAGTCCTAACTGTGTATTCCAGTGTCCTGGAAACACACCCCTCTATGCCACCACCTCACAATTCCCTTTAACCCTCACCCTTTAACCCTGCCATCAACCTATCTTAGCCTTGTCCTTAACCGCAACCCCAACTACCAAGCTTCTTCCTTAGCCATAGCCACTCCCTTGTGCTCTCCACTGCTTGCGACATGCTCTTTATCGCCAGTTACAAGCCCTGTCCGCGAATGCCCAACTCCGTTAGGAGTGCAAAAGCAGACTCTGCCACAAAGCCTCGGCAGCCAACTTCCACCGGCCGTACCCGGGCCCTCCACCCTCACTGCTCTACTACTCCTCCTGTCGATGTATTTCTTCGACTACCAGCTTTCTCTGTTCTACTGCTGTAGCCTTACTCCACGCAGGATTTCCTGCACACAGCCCTAGACCACCACGCCCATGCTGAATCTGGCCAACAATGTCCCTGTGTCTAAGGGCTGCCTGTGCTTGCTGCACTGCCTCTTTTGGCTTCCACTTCCTTCCAGTTTTGACCGTGGGCGCTGCACCTTTAACCACTGGATCCTTTGACTGAGTTAGTGCTTTCCAGTCTCACCTTAGCACACTTGTATTCCTCTGTCAGACTAGATATCGGCAGCTATAACATGCCCTTCCCATACAAGGCCACACTGCTCAGACAGCGTGGGGCTCCAAGCCATTTTCTAATAAATTAGTCAATCAACCTTTCTAGCTTTTCTACCTTCGATATAGGAGCCTCATACACTGTCAGAGGCCACTTCGGTCAAGGCAACAAACCAAATTGAAGACACCACCACTTTAACTTACCTGGCAGCCCTGACCTGTCTATAACTGAAGTATTACTCTTACAATACTAGTATTATTATGTGTATTTAGCTAGGTGTATTTATTCCTACTGTGAGTATTGGGATCATTTCATACAACAATGAGCGTCATTACTCCTGCAGTGTGAGCACTGCTGTCAGTGTCAACACTAACATGTCCTCCTCTCCCCATGGTCCGGTCTCTGCCACGCCAGGCCACCCTGCTGCAGTTCTGGGAGAAGACGGCCCAAACCATGTCTAGCATCCACCAGAACTTCAAGGGCCATATCTCCTACCAGTTCACCACACTCAAGGTAGTCTGGGGCCCGCCGGTCTTCCTTTGTTACAGCAGAATATCCGGGGGGGCTGAAACCAGGACTGAAAGGGGACTTCAGGAAGTGTACTTCTACAGTGGCCGTTCCACACGGTCACTGATACCTTGAAAGACACTCCTTTACAGTTTGCTTGCTGACCGTTCACCAGTCACATGCCCACAGCCCCCCGCCTCCAGCCACATGATTGGTTGAAACAAACATTAAGCAAGAGAAAGTGAAGGGCCCTTTAACCTAAGTTTGAGCTTGTCCAGATTTTTAATCTTCAGTCTGATTTGCAAGGCTGCACTCAAGGTAACCACTGGTCAGCTACAGGCTTGCTGAACACCCATAGGTAGATGCAAAAACAAAGTCATAGCTTTTTATCCTGTTGTGTGTTGAAGACACCAGTGTGGGAATATCCCCGCCCCCACCACACGCCCGCTGGAATGGTTGATTGGTAGATGGGGAGGAATGTCACGGCTGTCCTTTGAGTCCTTTGAGTACGTTTATTCCTGGAGAGCTATAAACTCTCAGCCAATCAACCTACGGGTTTCTGAGGTCTGGTTAAAGTTTTGAATAGTTTTCACTATGATGTTAGAAGACGGGGTCTGGCTACACAACCTTTTCGCCTATAATCACTATGAAATAATTCAATACTTAGTTGTTTTTCTAGAACTAGAACTAGAACTAGAACTAGAACTAGAATTACTCTTTTGATCCCGTGAGGGAATTTAACCCAATTGTGAATTAGTGGAAATACACTCAGCACACAGTGATGGTGAGGCACACAGTGAGGTGAAGCACACTAATCCCGAGGCAGTGAGCTGCCAACAGCGGCGCTCGGGGAGCAGTGAGGGGTGCCTTGCTCACAGGCACTTCAGCCGTTCGTACTGGTCGGGGTTCGAACCGGCAACCCTTCAAGTCCGAAGCCCTAACCGGTTGGCCGCAGCTGCCCCCTACGGTTTTTCAACAGTTTCAACAGACCGTACACAAATATCTACAACATCCTCTCGCCAGGTCTGACGTCGATGGCCTGCTAATGCTGGTTTAATAACTGGGTGGTGATTGTGCGCTGAGCTATGTGTGTCTCTGAACAGGCCCTGAGGGACCCGCTGGAGGAGCTCACAGAGAAGGAGGACCAGAAGGAGAGTGACGCTGGGACGAAGGAGAGGAAGAGGACCCTGCAGGACATCGATGACGAGTGAGTTTATTAGTCACCCGTGGGATGATGGCCCCTTTTTTTCATTTCATCGTCTCACTCTCTAGCTTGCCCTTTCCCTGTTTTATTCATTTATGTTTTGCTAATATTTGTCATCGGCTTTGTGCTGGAGGGGGGATTCCTTAAAATGTAAATGGTTAAAATACAGAATACTGAAACAGATTAATTATGCCCTGTTTTGGTATGTACACAGTTCTGATCGCAACATGCACAGATACTGCAGTTACGATAATTTGCTCGCGATTAGCTGACGATAACATTGTCCGTCTCTGTGTCCTCATGAACCAACGCAGGCTGGTGTCCCTGGATGACACCATTACCCCTGACGACACGTTGGACTATGGTCGGTACCGCCCCCCCTAACTAACCCTTGACTAACTAACTAACTAATATAATCTGTTAACAACGCCCTGCTTCGTGGCGGTGAGCACGCTTGCAGGCTTTGCTCCCAGATGTTTGAATTTTTTTGTTACTTGTTTTTACTTGTCACATGGTCTGTGCGCTAGGCCCCGCCCATCACTGCAGGGACAGGCTTAGTCAAGGCAGCGGCAGTCCTCTGCTAGAGAGCTTTGACTGTGGTGAGTCGGGCGTGCATGCAGACCCAGATGGGCGGGACAGTGCATGTGTTTGGGTTTGCGTTGTGGTCGGGTTCGGTCGCGGCACCTGCGGTGGACAAAGAAATACATGAGATGGCGTTCAGATTCAGGCCTTCGACGTGTTGACGTATTTATTGGAACAGGGCGGAATGTAGGTAGGATTTCATTTTGACAGTATTTGGATCGGGAAGGTGTTAAAACATCAACTATCCTCTGACGATGTTGTTTATTATTAAATAGTTAAATTAATGCCATTTACGTGGCAACGATAAGGATATGGGTAGAATGCTATATTGAAATATGATATGTTTTATATTTTACTGTCAGAATACACAATAGTAGTACAGTAGTACTGTAATATTACTCTGTATTATTGCTTGGTTGTGTTACAATACTGTAACGCGACCTGGAACACGAAACTTTCCCAGCCTTGTGAGACCAACCCAATCTCGCTAGTTCGCGTTCTGTATCTCTCTGGAGATCCTTCTGGCCTCTTTCTCTGAAAATATAAAAGAAATGCAAGGACCAATCAGCGCTCGGGGGAGGTATCATGGGATCAATCAGACTGCTTTGATTGGCTGTGAGTTTTTTTTTTTAACAACGTAAAGCCGCGGTCACACCAAAAGGTGAAAGTCACACCTTGCATATAAACTCCAAATTTTCTTCCCACCATTCCAACTCTGTACTTGTGGAGATCACAGACACTTGGGGGAAACGTGAGGCTGTCGTGTCTGGAGTCAGGGCGGCATCCAGAGCCACACACAGCTCGTGATTTCTGGAGCTGGGGAGAGGGGGGGGGGGAGAGATGGTATGTAAACGACTGACTCACCTTTAGGCCGCAACCATATTTGAAAATCAACTGCCGCCAAGGCCAGACTGAGTCATTTCAAAACACAGACTTTAATATTAGGATGGTCTCACAAGGCAAAACTTTCCTCGCCTTGCATGAATATTTAATTTTTGTTATTTTGCTGTTGCAAAAAGGCACTTGTGATTTGGAAGTGGGTTTTGTAGAGATGAGATGCATTGTGGAAACGAGCTGCATCCTGCCGGGGTGGAGCGGGCGGCGCGCTGGCTGGCTGAGTCAGCGACCGCCGCTAGCCGCCATGCTAACGCCCCGGGTGTCCTCCAGCCCTGTGTGATCTTGACGAGACGCTCACCGCGGCGGGCCACCACAACGACCTTGTTCCCTCGGCCGGCGACCTCGCCCCAAGCGGCCCCTATGCGCGGGCCGACGCTGGGTCCCAGCACCACGGCCACCCGCCCCCACCCTTCCCCTGCCCGGCCGGGGCTGATGACGCGGAGGCACCCTGGGAGTTTGGAGACTTCCGGTCCAGCGACCCGCCTCGGGCGGCCGGTAAAGCCGTTTGCCTGGGGGCCCTCGGGCGTGCTGAGGGCCCCCCCTCTTACTCGCTCGCTCCTCTTCATCTCCTCTTCATCCTGCCCCCACCGTCACACCAGCTTTACTCCTTGCTCCTCTGCTCTTTATGCTTTCGGGACGTCATGGCGACGGACCCAGTGAAGAACCCCCTCCAAACCCCCCCCCCGATGACCTTCCTCCTCAGACAAACGTCTACTTCTCTGTCACTCTGCCGGGGCGTAGGGCTGTCCTTCAGCAGCTCTCATTCTTCTCTCTCCTCTCTCCGTCTCTCTCCTCTCCTTCTCTCTCCTTCTCTCTCCTCTCTCCTTCTCTCTCCTCTCTCCTCCCTCCTCTCTCCGTCTCTCTCCTCTCTCCTTTCTCCTTCTCTCTCCTTTCTCCTTCTCTCTCCTCTCTCCTTCTCTCTCCTCTCTCCTTCGCTTTCCTCTCTCTTTCTCTGTGGCTCCATGTGTCAACATTGAAGATGCAAAGGGCGCGACCACATCGCAAACGCATTACGGTTACAACACAGCATAGATCCAAAAAGTGCATAGAGTGAAGAACTACTTCACCACGGCAATAATGACTGAAAAGTGGGATGAAATTGATGATAAGATGCAGGTGCCAGTTTCTCTGTCCAACCCGCTCCTTCTCTCCTCTTTCCCCTTCCTCTTCCGGTGTCTCTTCGGGGATTTTAATCCTAATCTCTGGGGGTGAATAGCATGCTGTCACCTTTTTAGTTACCAGTAACCGCAGCTGTCTGGTGGCTTCTGCAGCCAGCACACGTTGTTCGGCTGGGAGCGGTTTTCCACTTGCTGTTCCTGATGGATGTGTTCTCCTGTTCTGTTGTCTCCCGTAACCATCTCCCCCTCTCTCTCTCCCTTTCCTCTCTGTCTTTGTCTGTCTCTCTCTCGCTCTCTCTCAGGTGGAGATCTGATGGGGGGTGGCCAGTCCTTCCTCGGGTCCTCCTTGGTGCCGGGGCAACAGGGGGAGGAGGAGGAGAAGGAGGAGGCGAGGCAGCACGGAGAAATGGCCTTCCTGAAGGACCTGCTCAGCCCGGGGCCAGACGGAGGAGCCGACGAGTTCATGCGCGAGTGGCAGGACGCCTTTGGCTCATTCGCCCCCGCCAACCTAAGCCCCGCCCCCAACATGAACGCTGGTGGGAGCGTCACCCCTGGGGTGGCCACTGGGGCCACTCCCTTCTTATCGGGGCAGACCCAGGAGTCCCAGAGCCAGGGCTTCCTGCCCTCCCAGCTGCTGGATCACAGCCTGGGGTCCACAGGTCGGTCACACCGCCCCCCCTGCTGTTTGGGGGACCTCACCACACACACACAGTTTACATTTACAATGCAGAGATTCAGGACTCACAGGTCAATTTGAAGCATTGCAAAATATGCCGTTTGTCCCTTTTTTGTTTTAAATCTTCACTTCTAATGTTGAATGATTCACAATCACTTTCTGCATTCTCTTGACTCTTCCTCCACCTTCCACAGGTTGGTCAACTCCACCCATGTTCCATGCTCCACCCCTGCAGCCCCATCCCCTCTCTGGCATGGGGCAGACTCCTCCACCCGCCCCCAGCTCAGCACACAGTGGTATATAGAGTCAACCTACCTTGATGAAGATGGCCGTTCATTCAATGCTTTTGTTGTGTTAAAAGGCCCCTATTCTACCACCAGCTGTGTTAACTGTGTCCGTGTGTGCGTGTGCGTGTATGTGCGTGTGTGCGTGTGTGTGCGGTTCCCTCAGGAGGTTCTAAAGATATGTCCGCCTGGTTCAACCTGTTCGCGGACCTCGATCCCCTGTCCAACCCAGACGCGATCGGACGGTCCGAAGATGAGCTGCTGAAGGCCTGAGCTCACTTGTGTTTAGAGTCGCGTTTTGGTTCTCTTGTGTACGTTTTAGTGGTTGGAAGTGGAGACAAAAAGAAACATGCACTTGGAGTACACTAAGAAAGTTATACATTCAGGCTATTTATACCCTGTTCAGTTTTGCTCTCACTATCTCAAACACACCTGCTTTACTTATGCCGGCAGATGTGTTTGCCTTACACCTGTCGCATAATTCATCGGTAGAACATACACAGCCACAGCAGTGAGATAGACTGTGTGTGGTGAAGGATGGGTTTGTGGTTTTAAAGGTTGGTTTCAAAGTTTGTTTGCCTTGGACTTTAGTATAGTGTTTAAATTGCTTTAATAATGTGTTCTGTTACACCAGGTGTGTGCCTCTTCAAGGTGTCTGTCTCTGTTACTGGATAGATGAGTCTCCATCTTTTAAAGGTTTTGAAAGGTTTCCTACTTTATATTGTTGATCATGATCTAGATTATATAGTATGGACCAATCACCGCAGTTGAATGAATGTCCCCCACATGTGTTGCATATTGAGTATTCGGCTGTAAAAGGCCAAATACGTATGGAATAATATAAAAGGGCCCCTATTGTAAGCCATTGTCAGCCGTTTCAAAATGGACCCTGCCGTGTGACATGGTGACATCAGGAGTGAAAGTGACCACCCAGATATATGTTGGTCTCCAAGCCTCCCCAGTGGACTGTAGCAGCTGGGAGGATTATCTATCCATCATCCATCTAGGTGGACACTCCCACTTGTGATGTCACTAGATCACAGGGCGTAGCAGATTTTGAAATGACTTGTAATCTCTAATCACACCCACGCCTGGTGGGTGTGATTAGAGAGGGGCCCTTTAAATTCAGGAAACACTACAGGGACTACCCGAACACATCTTGGCAGAGAGTCTGGGATTCTCTTGAGCACTGAGGTTGTATGTATAACCCAGTTCAACAAACATTACTTTTATCCATCGCTGTTGTTTTCTTTATACGTTTTCAATGTCAGGTTCTTTATTGCGTATGCATATTGCCTAAAAGGGAGTTTTCATAGTATAGAGGCATCCTGATGGACTCTGGGGGCCGACACTAGTTTTATTTCGGTGTGGGTAAACGATTTCCGAATGCAATTTAGTTGCTGTGGTTGTGGAACCACACCACAGATGTATTACCCAGGATTTCACAACACTACGTTAGCTTTACAAAGTGCGAGGGAGGGCACAAAAAAAATGAGAAACCGTATCAGACTATAATCTAAAGTCTAACACTGTATTATGATGATTGTATGGACACTGGAGGACCGTTGCATCTGTATGATAGACCTCCGTCACGATGAATTTCTTTGAGTTTCTTTGATTCAAGAGTTTTAACGAAAATGCACTCCTTGTGTACAGGAAATTATTTATCGGTATAGCAACAATATCGTCGTACGTCAACGATGTTTTCCTAAACCAATCATCCAAGCCCCCCTTGGCTCTGATCCCCCTCCCACTGGGTGGGTTATGCAGTCATGTGACCCGAATGAGCAACCGGATTGTTTAAACAAGAGTTCTTTATTTCGTTATTTAACGGTTTATTTGTGTGCTGTCAAATCTATGTAGCAGAAGTCTATGTCTTTATAATCATTGCTTAATAAACATACATTCCAGAGATCCATTGTGAATACTTATTTTTGTGTGTGTAATTTTACCCATTATGTGCATATTCTGTAATCACCATAATTTGGATCTGAATATGTCTTAGTGTCTGTGTCCTATTGGGTTGAACTGAATTTCAGTGAAGATGGTACTCTCTGTACTTAAGCCCCTTATAGCCAATGTAAAATGATATAAAGTAATATTCCAAACTTGTATCAAATCCCATTACTACATGCCAATATTGCATTAGGGTTTTTGAGATTTGAGATCGCTGACGCAGATTTTGATTGGGAAATTGTAAAAGGCAACTAGAAAGTACATTTCCTGAAAAAAATGTGAAGTGGGCTAGCTGACCGCAACCAAGCAACAGCTTTGTGTTGCTTAATTCTAAAGCAGAATGCCATTCTTCCTTTGCCTGGGTCCTTTTTATAATTGTCTGTATTGATGTTTGTGACAGGGTGCACTCCAAACTGCCACTACTCTGAGGAGCCCCAAATCTATCTCAAAAAGTATACATGGCATAGCTTAGATATCTACACCGTAGGAATCCAGGGAAACAGACAAACAGATTGATATGTAATATGTCCATGTAGCTTACAAATTGTAGGAGTATCGATAAGTTAGAAAACGGGTATGAATTTGAAATGACCAGCTCCAACCTAGAGTGGAGCGCCCATGTGTGTGTATTGGAAGAGTGAGTGTCAAACAAACATTAATAATTCAAAAACTATAAATGGTATCGCTTAGATATTTGAATGTGAGTGACAGCATGAAAATATGAACCTTTTGATGTATAATATGTGAAAGTACTGTGAAAATTAATAGTGGCGGCAGTTTACAAAATGTGTGGATATTTTCAGATCACCAACTGCCATCACTCTAACAACTGAACATTCCATCATTCATTTCAATGGTACAAAAACTGTTAAGAATAAAACTTTAATATCTTAAAAGCTATAAAAACTATAAAAAATAAAAATAGACCCTGTTGATTCCTAAATTAGTTGAATGTTTTAAAGTTTGAATGAAGTTTCTAGCACAAAGAATGACAAATTAGTTGTTTGTTGGAGAGAACATAATATGTTCTCTCCCAAACTTTGCCGCTTAACTACTATTGTTATTCCCACTAATTTTTTCTTTCTTTATTATATTATAATAAAGAAAGAAAGAAATAGTGGGAATAACAATAGTGTGGGGCGGCACGGTGGTGCAGTGGTTAGCACTGTCGCCTCACAGCAAGAGGGTTCTGGGTTCGAATCCACCTGGGACCCGGGACCTTTCTGTGTGGAGTTTGCATGTTCTCCCTGTGCTTGCGTGGGTTCTCTCCGGGTACTCCGGCTTCCTCCCACAGACCAAAAACATGTAGGTTGGGGATTAGGTTAATTGGTGTCTCTAAATTGACCATAGGTGTGTATGTGAGTGTGAATGGTTGTTTGTCTATGTATGTTAGCCCTGTGATAGGCTGGCGACCTGTCCAGAGTGTACCCCGCCTCTCGCCCGTTGCAGCTGGGATTGGCTCCAGCCCCCCCGCGACCCTCGTAGAGGATAAGCGGTTACGATAATGGATGGATGGATGGACAATAGTGTGCTAGCTAAAAGCTAGCCCACTAATTCATGCTAAAACAATAAACAATGTTTAAAGCCAAGATGGCTGAGATTCTGACTCATCACAGATAAGAGAACATTGATGATAGATGGTATTTTATACAAACTGTCATTACAGTTTCTACTGTCACAGGACACAGCCTGTCTTGCTTTCCTAATTTTTTATTTCATCACGCTTGCCGTTATCTCACTTGTAGAATGTATGATGGAAGTGCTGTGAAGGAACTATATATATATATATATATATATATATATATATATATATCATGTGTCATGTGAAAGACTGTCAGCGGGAACCAAGCAACGTATTTGTAAATCAATTGCACAACAATTCATATCTGGTCAGGTATATCTTTTAATTCATTTGAGGAATTTAACAAGAAATGATAAGAAATGATAAAACGTGGCATTTTGGTTTCCAATAAACTGCAAAGAAAAACATTTGTCTTGAGTCTTGTAAAGGGTAAAGGGGGCATTTAGCAGATGCTTTTGTCCAGAGCGACTTACAATGAGTACAATTTGTGGGGTTCGACATGTGGACATTTGGAGGAGGAGGAGGATAAAGGGGATCGAACCGCTGACCCTACAGTTAGTGGACGACCCGCTCTGTCCACCCACTCTACACACTGAGCTTCTAACAGTCCTGATACGTGTGTTTAACTTAATCACTAAATGTTTTGTGCTTCTGTCCACTGAACTATCTGTGATGGACAGAGGGAGAAGGAATCCATTTAGGATTAGACTAAAACAATCTTTAATACTCAATTTACACAACCTTCTAAATAAGCAATACATTAAAATCATCAGTATTCACAGTATGGGGACCTAGTGGTACTAAGGGGGGGCTATATATTAATGGGTACAGATTTTTTTTTAGTTGAGTACATATCTTCGCTGGTAATATAAACAAACTGCGCCTCCATATCTACAAATCCAGTACATTCTTCAACCACTCAAACAGGCACAGTCGAGTAGTAATGACACATGTACAGCAGGGAGAGCCAGAGCACGGAGACCAGGTCCCAGAACACCACCGCCAATGCAGATGTCCTCCAAATTATTAGCGTCTTAATGTGCATTGAAACATGATACAAATTACGGTTATTTGATTGACTTGCTTTATGTTTCGTCATGTCGTTTCTTCATTTAATTATGTTCACCCGTGTTTCCCATATATGTAATTCAAAACCCATCCAACCCTTTTCTTAGTTTACAAAATGCATTAATCCCTTCACTGCAATAATCTTATTAACCTTAACTGGATGAGATTCATGACTAACGTTGGTGTGCACCAGGACCGCTGCTCTCCGTGCTCTGGCTCGTTCCAGCCGAAGGAAAGGGCGTGGCTTTTTTTTTTTTTTTTCTTCCTTTTTTTCTTTTTTTTCCAGAGGCACAGACAATTCACGACAACACTAGCTGAGCAAACATAAGACGAGCTTCATCACTGTGACGACGCCATAGTGGATCGAAAAAAGAAACAAACAAGGGAGGGGACGGGTAAGGGGGGAGAGGGAACGACAGAAGAACGAGGGCATGAAGAGAGGGACGTACAGAACAAACACACTGCGGACACGTCACCGTCCTGCCAAACACAAAGGCAGACCTAGCGAGCGCTAGCTAGATAAAAGCTTCATCAGCCCCGTTGCACCAGACGTGCCCCGGGCGCCACCCGGCCTCCATCTACCGCCACAGGTACGATGAGTAAACCTTTCACACGTGCTGGTCCACCGGGGCCGAGCCTCGCCACCTCGCGCTGAGTGGACGAGGGCTTTAAGCGGGGAAAACAAATGACAAGTAAAAACAGGCACGTGTTTCCCCCTAGTTGTTTTGTTTTTTGTTTTTGTCTCCCAGTTACCATTCCAAGTTTTGATACGACGTAGGCCACGATGTTCGGCAGCACTACGATGTGCCCCCTGCCCGGGCGCCTCCCGGCCGCAGGGGGCAACGCCGTCAGCCGTCGGTTGGTTTTGGTGTTTTTCTTTCTTTTTTTTATGGAAGGCATTTTTGATATCGAGAGAAGCAACTAGGAGTTATAAAAGAGATGTGGTCGAGGAAAGGCGCCATGGTATCAAACGATGAAAAAAAACGAGAGTCCATTTGCCCGGGTGTTTTGGCCCCTCCCCCCTCCCTTCCCCCCCCCCCCCCCCACCTCCCTCTCCCCCTCCCTCCCCCACCCACTCCCCCCTCCCTTCTCCCCACCTCCCTCCCCCCTCCCCCTCCCACCCCCACCCCCACCCCCACTCCCCCCACTCCGAGACAACCCAAGAAAAAATGAGAACATAACTGCCACTAACGGCAGAGTAAAGCAATGAAATGAAACTGTTAGAATCCATAAAGTGCCTCTCACCGTGGCCATTTTATGTTAAATCTTCTGCGGGGGCTAGGCAGTGAGAAGAGCTTTTTTGACCAAGAAAACGACATCAGTGACAGAGAAAAAGAGAAGATAAAAGAGAGCTTAGCTAGCATGCTAAAGGCGAAGGTTCGTCTCTTAGCGTAGAAACTTTTATTTTTAAACGTTTTTTTTGTTTTGCTTTTTAGTGTTTTTTTTTTTTTTTTTTTTAATCTGGATGCGATTCACTCAGTTTTGTCCAATTAGAAGCTCTCGGGCTCCTCCACCAGGGTGGGGGCGGAGCTCCGCGCTAGGCTCAGGGAGGGGGAGTGGCTCCGCAGGCCGACGCCCCCTAGAGGCACTAGGGAGGGGGACAGGCTACGCAGGCCCACAGCGGAACGGAAGCCCAGCTCCGCTGTGGGCCGGAGGGGCTTGAGGATGCTGACCAGGCAGAAGGC
>JAXIVH010000029.1:2603880-2606380 GCA_036785325.1 Urophycis tenuis | reverse complement strand
CACACACACACACACACACACACACACACACAAAAACATGAACCCATTCACACATGCAATCACCAACCCACACAAACAAACAAACACAAATGCATACATACAACCACAAATACACACACCCGCACAAACGCAAATACACACGCATAGACACACACAGGCACATACACACACATACACGCAACCGTAAAGACACGCACACACACAGACAAATACACAGGCACAGACACACAGATACACACAGACATACACACTGGTTAGATCAAACATGGAATGCACTCAAGGAATTTGGACACAAATTTGATGGTTACAAATTCAACAGTAAAACACGGATGTTTCCCCTGTCTGGCTCCACTGACCTGCTTCAGATTAATATCATGTTTTGTGAGCTAGCGAGCAAATTGTATTATTGCACGGACAGCCTTGCACACGGCATTAAGGTTGGGGGTCCACACCCACTGAGGACCCCCCCCCCCATGTCTGTGAGACCCTTTGATATTTATTTATTTACTGGGCATATATGTATGTGATGCAGTAATATCGGTCTAATGGGCTGAATCACCAGATTAGCCAGCAGAAACAAGCCAGTGTGCCGCTAGCGTGTTGGGTTAGCGTGTTTTACAGCCCCGTCAGAGCTGCAGGCATCAACACACACACACAGGCTGTGATGACGCAACCGTCTGCAATCTCTCTCTGCAGCATACATTCACTCACTGTGAGGCAGTGTTACTGCTGCCGCATACGCACACACACACACACAGACACACACACACACAGACAGACACACACGCACACATAGACACAGACACACACACACACACTTGCTAAATCACTCTCTCTCCCCCTCGCTGAACTTCTTTACTATCGATGCCTGTACCGCATACACACACACAGACACACACACACACAAACTACACATTCTTTCCACCCACCTCTTTACTACGACTGCCGCATACGCACACACACACTCACACACCATCCATCTCTTTACGTTTTTTACTACCAATGCCTCTGCCATACGCGCACACACACACCTTTATTACTGTGTTACTGCAGAGATGTACACTCCCACGCCCCATTGGTCTCAACATAGTGTGCTCAGCATTGGACATGGGCGGGCACACACACACACACACACTCACCTGTGTGGCCTGGTCTCTCATGTAGGGAACGTGTCTGTATTGGCTGTCGTCCTGAGGCCAGGGTGGACCAATCAGGGGAGGGCCGGTGAGCGCGCCCAGACAGGGCCACAGCTGGACGCGTTGTCGTGGGAGTGAAAGGAGGAGCGGAAGCAAGGAGCAGGGCAGAGAGGGAGGGGGAGGAGGAGGAGGAGGCGCCGGAGGAGGGGGGAGAGGGGGAGGTGGGGGGGAGAAGGAGGATTCGCAGGGCTGAGGAGGGGGGGGTGGCGGGGGGTATGAGCAGGCAGCTGGCCGAAGGAGAGGACGCACGCAGTCACAGGCGAAGGCCACCGCTAAGGGAGAGTGAGGGGGAGGTGGAGGGGGGAGGAGGGGGGAGGACGGGGGGAGAGGGGGGAGAAATACAGAGGAAAATGGAAAGATGGAGGGGAGGGGGCGAGGGAGGGAGATGGGAGAGATAAGGAGATATATGGAGGGAAGATGGAAAGATGGAGGGAGCGAGAAGGAGAGAGTAAGGGAAAGGAGAGAGGAAGAGAGAGAAAAAGAACAAGAAATGGAGAGATACAGGAGAGAGAGAATGCAGAATTCTGTTAATTGTGCTTAACCGGCGATGTAAACAATTTGCCAACAACAACAACAACAACAGATCAACAAATCAAAAGCCTGTTTAGCTGGCTGCTCACAGCTGCCCCATTTGATAAGCTGCCTCTGTGTGTGTGTGTGTGTGTGTGTGTTGTACAGGATGGATTAAGACCAATCTGGTAATGCATGGACGCACACACACACGCACGCACGCACGCACACACACACACACACACACACACACACACACACACACACACACCACACACACACACACACAACACACACACACACACACACACACACACACACACACACAAACACTCACACACATAACCCTAAAAAAGCCCCACATCCCATAATGACATTAAACTGTTTAAAGAGAGGGAGGGAGGGAGGGGTGAGAGAGGGTGAGGGTGAATGGCGTAATGGAAGGGCCTGGGAGCTCGACGTTTCTTGCCCCACTGACACCAATTCAGTCAGGCCAGAACCGTGCAGAAACCCGCAACAGTCTGGGTGCACTCTGCAACACATTGCAGACAAACGCTACAGACACACCGCGAATCAGAATCTAAACCGGTATTGTTTTGCTTTCACGCACACGCGCACGCGCGCACACCACACACGCACGTGCACACGCACACCACCTTACGCCGTCCGGCGGGCTAAATTTGGCAGGACATCAACGTCGCGCGCACACCACTGTTGCTAGGGAACAGGACGAAGTGATCTCTTTAAACACGCTACAGTGTGCGTGCGCGGTGCACGCGCAGAAGGCCCGCAGC